>PVJX010003677.1:0-105100 GCA_004027295.1 Dolichotis patagonum | reverse complement strand
AGTTTTATTTTGGTTATGGCTGTTTGGAGTTCTATATGCTTCACTTATCCAGATGTCTGTTTCTCTTCTCATGTTTGGGAAGTTTTCAGCTATTACTTCTGTAAATATCCTCTTGATATCATTTGGGCTGTCCCCTTCTTTTTCATTTATCCCTATTAATCTTATGTTATTTTTCTTTGCATCATCTTGCAGCTGTTGAGTTGTTATTTCCTGATTCTTTGTTATTTTTAAAAGATCTTGTCTTTTCTGTTCACTGGCTGCAATCTTATCTTCGAGGTCTGAAATTCTATCTTCACTTTTATTGAGGCAGTTTTTGCAGCTTTCAATAGCATTTTTGATTTCCTGTATATCTCTTTGAATGTGTTTTATGTATTCTGTTTGTTTCATATAGTGTTCATTTAGGAATTCTATCTGTTTGCTTTGTTCCTCTAATTTTTTAGCTGTGTTTTCACTAGATGCGTTCACTATTTCTTTCACTGTTTTTATCAATTCTTCTTTTACCTGGGCAAGTATTTCTGGTTTGAATTTCTCCATAGCTTTCCCTATTTGCATATTTATTTCATTTGATATCATTTTAGACATTTCAGGTGTGTGGCTTCTTTTTTCTTCTATGTACACAGCTTCTAAGCTTTCTTGGGAAGGGCTAGGGCTTTGAGCCTGCCTTTTGGTCTTTCCTTTTGTCATTTTTCTATATTTCCTTGCTTTGTGTGGTGTTCCAATGCTTTCTCTGCATGTGTGGTGAATTATCTCTAGCACCCTCAGTTCCTGAAGTGGCAGCGGCTCCCCCACAGGCTCTTGGCTTCCTCAGAGGGTCCTAACTCCCCTCTGTGGGCTCCTGACTCCCTAAGTTGTAAGGCAGATGCTGGGCGTGTTCAACCTGGAGCCTGTGGAATCTCACCCTAACCCTAACCCTAACCCTAACCCTAACCCTAACCCTAACCCTAACCCTAAGGCCAGGCCACTTTTGTCCCAGGCAGGTCTCCAGGAGGCTCCCTGCAGGTGAAGGGTGGGCCTACAGGTCCCAAACAGTCCAGCCAAAATGCTGGTTTCTGCAAAGTTCCCGGTCCCAAACAGACCTGGCCAAGATGCCAGTCTCAGCAAAGTTCCCAATCCAAACAGTGCAGGCCACTCTGTGGGTCCGGGAGGTTCCCGGTCCCAAAGAGTCAGGCCGAGATGCTGGTCTCTGGGAGATTTCCTGTGGGTGAAGGGCATGTCTACAGGCCCCAAACAGACCTGGCCAAGATGCTGGTCTCCAGGATGTTCACTGCAGATGAAGGGCGGGCCTACCAGTACCAAACAGTCAGGCCGAGATGCCAGTCTCCACAAAGTTTCCAATCCAAACAGTGCAGGCCACTCTGCGGGTCTTGGAGGTGCCCTGTTTCAAAGAGTCAGGCCAAGATGCTGGTCTCTGGGAGATTTCCTGC
Source organism: Dolichotis patagonum (assembly GCA_004027295.1). Classification (NCBI taxonomy): domain Eukaryota; kingdom Metazoa; phylum Chordata; class Mammalia; order Rodentia; family Caviidae; genus Dolichotis; species Dolichotis patagonum. Next base: position 103,676 of record PVJX010003677.1, on the reverse strand, counting down.
TGGTGAAGGGCGGGGCTGTGGGCCCCAAACACACCTGGCCAAGATGCCGGTCTCTGGGAAGTTCCCTGCAGATGAAGGGCAGGCCTACCAGTCCCAAACAGTTGCCCCGAGATGCAGGTCTCCACAAAGTTTCCAATCCAAACAGTGCAGTCCACTCTGTGGGTCCGGCAGGTTCCCGGTCCCAAAAAAGGAAAGAAATCCTCTTTATCTGACATGTGTTTAGCAATTTTTTTTCCCATTCTAGCTTGCTCTTTTATTTTTCTGAGCATTTTTCTTTTTCAAAGACCAGATTAGTTTTTATTCCAGTCCAGCCTGCAGGTGAGCTGGGTCCCAAATTTCCAGGTTTATTTCTTGGATAACGCAGAAGCTGCAGACTTCTCCAGTAGTGAATGAAGTCACCTTGCACTCAGGATGAGGGCTGTAGTACCAGCACAACCCTCACTGTTCTTGTTCCACATTCCAGATAGCTGACTCTTACCTGTACCAGGTAGGGGACTTGGCCATTTTGCTGCTGTCTTAGCAGCAGTAAGTTGGTGCTGTTGTTTGGTGTGTGGGGCCAGACAGGTATTTTCAGATTTCCTGGGCCAATTTTTTTCTTACACAGATCCTGCACCTGAAGGTCCAGTGGGGCTTTCTTAGCATTCTTGTCCATTCACTGGCAGTAAAATTACTTTTGCCTCAGTGCAAAATCCAAAGTGGCACAGCAGCTGAACTGAGACCTCAGCTGTGGAGAATTTGCTCGCCTTTACCCCACAAACAGAAGATTTATGTCTCCCCAGTTCAAGATCTTTCATGTTTTTCTTATGCTTAGAGATGGTTTTTACCCAGTGTCAGGACAGTCCAAATGGATGGGGGAATACTTTATACATCTTCATCCATGGAAGAGGTAAGTACATCCTCTTCTCATATTAAAACACAGAGACCATACTCATAAGTGAAATAAGTCAAACTCCCATGTATAAATACCATATAGTCTCCCTAGTGTAAGAAATGATTAGTACATAAGATTTTATGGTAATCATGGTTCCTCATTACATTGCTTTGAAGCCTTGTAATGTTTTCATTCATTGGTTGGAATGGTTTTATTCTGTTTTGTTTGGTTTTGATGGTATGAACAGCTACTTTGAAGAATATAAGACATTATGGCAGCCATTGATGATTTAATATCATCTTGTTTTGAAGTCCTGCTATGCTGTTGTTCATCTATTTCCATTGGTTCTATCATGTTGTGTCTTATTGGATTTTAATATATGATACTATAAACACATTTTTTTTGGAAAATGAGATATTATAGAAGCCATTGTTCATTTTCTGTTATTTGGTTTTGAATGTCCTGTAATACTTTCATTCTTTTGAATGGTTTTATATTATTTTGTTATGTTTGATCTTATTGTGTGTGAAGCTATGCTCAACTGTTTCAAAGAAAGAGACATTATAGTAGCTACTGTTAATATCCAGTTGTCTTGTTGTGATGTGCTGTGTTGCTTACATTGTTCTGTTCTGATCTGCTTTGTTCTGTCCTCTTTTGTTTTATTGTCTTTAGCATAAAATTTAAAAAACCACAGAGCCATTTTGATCAACAAAATATGAGTGGATTACTCACCTATCAACCAGTTCTCCAGTAGACATTGACTAGGCAGCTACACTTTAATTCAATTCTGACACTGTATATGGGGTCAGAGTCCAATCCCAAGGTTAAGGCGCATTCCCATGACACTGTCCACTCTTAGGATGCCAATCACAAACCCCAGGTTTTAACCTGTGCTTCTGACCAATCAGATATAGATCTGACCCATGAGCCTTGCCTTGATTTCTATTAATTTTACAGGAACAACACAGAGAACACAGAGAAGCACTTTACTTTTATTTATTGTAAAAGACACAGATGAATCCTCAGATGAGGAGACCTAGTGAAGGGTGTACAGGAAAAAGTGTAAAGCATTAATGGCCTGGATGCCAGACACCCTCGAGGACTTGCACATATTCAGAACAGGTAAGCTTTCTAATACCACTGGTTCGAGGATTTATATGGAAGCTTCAACACATAAGCGTAGTGCATTATTAACTCAATCTCCAATCCCCTTCCAAGAGAATTATGGAGTAAGGTTAAAAGTTCTAAGCTTTTAATCAAGGCTTAGGCTTTCAGTGACTCATCTCCAGTCCGAAACCCAGTGAGTGTCATTCGTTAGAACAAAAGTCATTCTTGTCACACAAGAGATTCCAAGAGAGTCAGGATTCTATGTCAAGAACTGATTCTTGATGTAGAACTGAAGAAACTGAGGAACTGAGGAAAAAGATTAAATGTACACTACTTATCATAGCATAATAACATAATAACATTTTCCCAGAGACAGTGAATTTTGCCTAGGGATGGGAACAGGATATTTGATGTCACTGTGCAGCCTTTTTGTGGCTGTGGGGGACTGGCAAGGGGTGACAGAGCAGGCTGATGGTGCAGATCTGATTTTATTACGGAAGTGCAGGAGTATATATATATATATATATATAGACTGAAGAGGGAGGATGGAAGTGAGCTAAGAGAAGGGCGGGATTGAGCTTCAGGAAGGGCAGAAGTAGGCTTAGGGAAGGCAGGGATACACTGCTGGGCAGGCTCCAAGCAGGGTGGCCCTGGCAGGGATGCTTTACTCGGTGTGCAGAGGAATGGGGAGTCTGAGTGTGCTCAGACTCTCTCTTCTGCCAGGGTGGCCAGCCAGACCTCAGGACCTTGACCTCCCACATCACTGCACCTGCAGGAACAGGGGTTTTTCCTTTGAATCCTAGCAGAGTCTAAGAGTGCTGGTTGGTTCCAAGCCAGGTGACTAGTGGCCGCTGATCTCCTCTTGCACATGCAGGGCTGTCAGTTTAGACATGATTGTCTTTATTTATGGAAATGTTCATTCATCTCAAACTTCAATAACAATTATGGCTTGCTGTATCTTTTTGAAAGATCAAAATAATTCAACATAAATATCTTACCTACAGGGTCATAGATAAATATGATTCCATTATCTAATAAAGTTAAATCAGAAACTGTCACTGAAAGTAAGTAAATTTCTTAAGTGAATAATGAGGACAGAATTTGGCTATGTATGATTTTTCACATACCTTTCTCTTCATTTAATCCTTTTATAAATTAGAGATTCAACATCATCCCCAGGAAAGTCATGTATTGAATGAAACAAGTACTTATTTTATGACTTATAAAATATTTATGAAATAAATTAATAAATGGGTTATTGCATACATATTTCTTGTTTTATTTACTGCTTTTGTCCTGCTTACTGGGTTATAACTAGCAATAGAATTTGTAGATATTTAAGGTATATAACATGATATATATATATATATATATATATATATATATAATCATATATATTTCAACAAAAGAAAAATTTGTATAAATTTTTAATACTGACTATATTGAGACATCATGAGATTACTTTTTGTCTCTACAATTACAAGAGATGCTCAAAGTGGTTACCATTAGCTTTCAGGCAGTTATTAGTATGGTGAACTGCTGCTTATGTAATCTTGGCCATCAAGATTGCTGCACATGCATTTTCAATTTCTTCTCTGAAGGCTGGCACTATATATTATGTATGTATATTACATAAAGCTTGAAAAATGATCAAACAATGAAATCACAAATATTTTTGATGAACCAACAGAGTTAGTAGTACACTTATCTATCTTGTATATATATAATATACATATATGTTGTATAATATACATATAATCTTTTCTTTCTTTTTTCTTTTCCTGTGTCCTAGTTGTTCTTTCCTTTTGAGCACTTTCTTTCTCTTTCATTTTCACAACATCTATTTTACATTTTGGATCTTAATCTACTCTTTCAGTTTTTTTTTTTTTACACTAGAGAGGTAATACGATATTTATATATGCATCCCCTTCTGGGTGTTTCCCCAGAAGAACTGAAAACATCATGCCACAGCAATATAGGTGCACACATGTTTATAGCAGTACAAATTTTAATAGCTAAATCTTGGAAACAACCCAAATGCCCATCAACTGTGGAATGAATAAAAATGATGTGGTATTTTTATACAGTGTAGTATTATTCTGCTATAAAGAAGGATAATATTGAGGTAAATGGGTGCAACTTGAGACTATACTCATAAGTGAAATAAATCAACATTATTTCTTGAAGAGACTATTTTATTATTTCAGTGTTAAATTTTCAAACTTTGTTTTGTGTCACAGTGTCTGCTTTACCCTGGAGAATATGTGTGATTTAGAAATCTGTTGCTGTTGGATAAAATGTTTTGTGAGATTCTCTTAAGTACATTTGATCCATAATGTTATTTGAGTCTGTCATTTCCTTATTGATTTCATGTCTGGCTAATACATTAATTGTGGAAAATTGGGTGAGGAAGTCTTTTTATTACTATTTTATTGCTGTTTATCCCTCCCTTCAGATACACTAATATTTGTTTTATGATATGTAGGTGCTCTAGTGTTAGAGACATGCAAATATGGAATTGTTCCACTCTCTTCATTAATTTACCCTCTTGTTATTATGTAATGATCTTTGTCTTGTGTGACATATTTGGAGTAAAAGGCTATTTTGACTGATATAAGTACGGACACCACGGCTATTGATTATGATTACTTTCAGCCCATGTGTGTGCTCAAAACTAAAACAAATCTGTACATAGTAAACTGTTAAATCTTATTTTAACCTATATTTTAAAAAACAATTTTTTGGAAACCAACTCTATGTCTTCTGATTTACGAATTTAATCCTTACACTTAAAATAATTACTGATCAAAAATAATTGTTATTTCTATTTGATTTCAGGTGATTTTGTAGTTTCTTTACCTGTTACTGCATTACTTTGTGATTTGCTGAGCTTCTGAAGTAGATTTTTTTGTTCCTGGCTACAATCAACCTTACATAAAAATCTTACAATAGTCATAATAATCTATTTTAAGACAGTAATAACTTCAATCACATAAAATGTTCAACATTTTCATTCCCTCTTCCACATTTTATGCCATTGATATTTTAAGTTTACATCTCTGTGTATCATATATTTGCTATCAAATTATTATATCTGTAGCTTCATATTTTTGTCTTTTATAGCTTTTATACTAGAGCTAAAGACATATATATGTGTATATATATATAAAACATTAGAATATTTTGAATTATACTAAATTTTTAATATTATCAGTGAATTTTATATTTTAATATTTTTTTCATATATAGCTTCCTTTTTTTATGTTTAAGAACTCCACTCAGCATTTCTTATAAGGCAGGTCTAGTGGCAAAAAAATCCCTTAGGATTTATCTTTACTTCTTCATCTCTAAACAGTAGCTTTGTCAGATATACTATATTTATTGGCAGATTTTTAATTTCAGTACTTGGAATATAATAACTCTCTCCCTCCTGCGATTTTTTAAAAAAAATTCACTAGTAGCCTTACAAAGATTTTCTTATATGTGCTAAGTTTCTTTTCTTTTGCTGCTCTGCCTTGGGGTTGTTTGACAACAGTATTTCTCAAGATAACTTCTTTGTATGGATCTTTTTGAGGTCCTTTGGATTTCATAGACCTGGGCGTTCATACTTCTCCCAATGCATTGGAAGTTTTTAGTCATTATTTCTTTGAGTTATCTTTCGGCTCTTTTCTCTCTCTTCTGCATGTAAAATTTGTTCTTTCTATTGAATGTTTTTCTCTCACTATTTTTCAGTTTCATGATTGTTCTTGGTTCTTTTAGTTTCCATTTCTTTACTAAACTTCTAGTTTTGTTTATACATTGCTTTCCTAATTTTATTTATCCCCTGTTCTCTCATATTAAAGCAAAAGACAAGCACACAAATGCACAAACAAACAAACAAGAAAACACTTGTCCCAAGACTGGGAGCCTCCACCTTTCAGTAAACCCTGCTAAATTTCTATCTCCAAAAACGACATAACCCTCTTTTCACTCTATATAAAATAGTTAATACTGGAGTGTAACTTTCTTGACCTTGTACTTGTGGTTTATCCCTGCTATATCCAAAGAAGGTGAAACCCAGTATAACTTTCTGCCCAATCAACTAATGGCGAGTGCTCTGTCTCTGTACCTCATACTTAGTTGTAAACTTGTATAAAAATCCTACTCTCTGAGAGTTGGTGGCCTGTCCCTTTAGTGAGTGAGATCAGTCAGGCCTGCCACTGTAAATAAAGCTGTACGCTTGCCTCCAAACTTTGGTTGCCACTTGGTTCTTGGTCTTGAATTGCTGCACGTTTGTGATGTGCTGTAACACTGTGAGGTACAAAACTGCGAGGTGGAAAGTATCACACTGAACTTTGTTGTTAGGATTTTCAAGAACCCTCATTTCTTTGAAGTTGATGTTAAAGCTGGTCAGAGGTCTGTGATTGGTGAACCTATTTCCAGGGACTTGGCTAGGCATGCTATTCTCTGTTCCCTGGGGAGATGGTACTGCATATCAGACCTTAGTAAGAAGGGCTGGTTTTGGGGACAACAGTCTGCTCTGGTTTCTAAACTGGATTACAGAAGGCAAGGCATGCTGCCTGGTTCTTGCCTGCTTATGAATGAATTGGGTTCCTGTAAGGGGTCTTGTTAAGTTATCTGCTTGCTTATTTTTTGAAAGCATGTGATTCATGTGTTTAGTACTCGATCTTAGCCAATAAACTGAGAAATTATTCATGTGTTTTAAACATGCTTTGAAACAAATTTTAATTTATCCATCAATATAATGGTCAATGTAAAATGTTATCTCTGATATTCATGGTTTGTTATTATTATTCATTAATGATATGAGAAATTATCCTCAAAATTTCTTTCTTTTTTTCTTTTTTGGTCTTTTTTGAGGCAGATCTTTTTCACTATATGGTTCAGGTTGGCCTTGAATTCACTATGTAGTCCAGGCTGGCCTCAAACTCAAAGTGATCTTCCTGCCTCAGTCTCCTGAGTACTGGGATTACAGGTGTGCACCACCATGCTAGGCTAAAGTTTCTTCTTTGCATTTGTGTTTTTATCAGTTATAATTTCAAGCACCTTATCTCTCTTAGATTATTTCCTGTAATTTTCAGTATAGACTTGAAAATCGGTTTATGGTAACTATAGGGTATCAATATTAGACAATGTTGTAGAAAAGAAAGGAAGGGAGAAAGAAAAGAAGAGAGGTTACATTAAAATATCTTCTAATCATATGAAAAATACTAAGCCTGATACTTTAGAATTAAAAAATTTTCTTTCTCTTAAATTCATTTTGATAGTCCATTAAATCTCAGATCACTTAATGTTGTTATCTTAAAAGGCTTATATTCTTAAGGATTTTTAAAACACTTAAATTGCTCATTCTTACATGCTGAAATATCTACCATGGAGTAAGTATTTAATCAGAAGCTTTCAGGTTTGTTATTTTACTCAGCTTCTTAGAAAAATTTTAGTGTAAGATAATTTCTTGTTTAACCAGAACTTACTACATTTATCTAGAATTTATTAATTGTCCAGAATTAATTATTGTCCATGGGCTGGGGCCCAGGCATAAATATGGTCCGTGACTTCATGCAATAAAGGATCCATGAATGATCTACCTAGACATGGACCAGCTAATTTATGCAAGGCAAATTAATCTCTCCTAGAAGGCTATAGATGATATTATACCCTATTCTTCCTCTACAAAATTCAGTTTTGGAACTAATTCTGTGTGCTACTTCTTGCACCTAGAGTTATAAATGTACTAGTTGTAAATGTAAATGTTGTTTTTATCAGATCTAAGCTGGATAGTAAATTTCATCATGACATTTTCCTTATCACCTCTTTAACCCATGAAGGCAATAGAAGTATTCTGGAATAATATTGTTTCCTTACAGAATCACCATTTCTTTTTTTTTTTATACATGAACTAACAAAAGTTAAGATCAACATTAAGGCAAACACAGTTAATATTGACTGGAATAAATACCAGCAGATAGGTCAAAGCAAAGTATGGGGAAAAGAAATGGAAATGTTTTTTATATCATCAGAGCAAACATTCAGAGCAAAGTATATTTCAGGGCCTACGAGACCCTAGAGTATTTTTCCCTAGAGATATGTAAATAATAAACGATACTGACAGATCATTAATTTGATCCAAGAATCTTTGTTTTACAATTTCTTTTGCTTATTTATTTTATTTTATATTTTAAAGAAAAAAACAATAAAAAACAACGGTTGAAATTTCAAAATAAGATTGTAGGAGAGTAACAATTGTTAGTGCACTGTTATTATTTGCTTCTTTTCCAAGCTATAAGCATAAAAAATTCATCAAACAATACAGGCACACACATTTTTTTTCCAGTGAACTAATGTCAATTAATAGTATAACTATCTTTTCTTTTTTCCTTTCTTTTTTTCTCCTTTTCCTCTTCCCACTTTCTGTTTTCTTTTGATCATCTCTTTTTCAATTCACAATATCAGTTGTACATTTTGTATCCTATTTGCTTTCTCAGCTTCTTACACTAGGGCTACAAAGCAATGTTTACACATGTGAGACTGATTTATTTCACTTTTGAAATAAATCTGAAGTTGCATCCATTTACATATAAATGACTCCATCTTACCCTTCTTTATGGCTGAGCAGTACTTCACTGTATAAAAATATCACATGATTTTATCCATTCCTCCATTGATGAGCATTTGGGTTGTTTCCAAGAGGTAGCTATTACCAATTGTGCTGCTATAAACATGTGTGTACATATATCACTGTGGTATGATGTTTTTAATTCTTCTGGGAAAATGCACAGAAGTAGAATGGCTGGGTCAAGTGGGACCTCTAATTCTAGTTTTTTGAGGAACCTCCACACTGATTTTCATAGGTGTGCACCAGCCTGCATTCTCCCTAACAGTGGAAAAGGCTTCCTTTTTCCTCACAGCCCCTCCAACATCTGTTATTAGTTGATTTCTGGATGACAGCCATTTTTACTGGGTGAGATCGAATCATCCAGTTTTAATTTTCATCTCTTAGTTGACCAATGATGTTGAACATTTTTTCATACATTTGCTATTCGTGTTTCTTCATCTGAGAAGTATGTGTTCATCTCAGCTGCCCATTTTTGGATTGAGTTTTTGAATTTGGGGATCTGATTGGTTTTTTTTTCCAGTTATTTGTATGTTTTCAACAGAAGTCCTTTGTCCGAAGGACAGTGGGCTAAAACATTTGCCCACTCTGTGAGTTGTCTTTCACTCTGTTAGTGATTTCTTTTGATTGCAAAAGTTTTCAAATAAAATGAGATACCAGTTGTTGATACTCTTTTGCTTATTTAATAAGCTTTTCACACATTCATTTTATGCTTCACTAGGCAGAAACAATTTAACAACTTTCATTACTACTGAATTGCTTTTTAAATACACAAAGAAATAGCTGCTGGATAACAGTCTGCAGAATGAAAATCTACATACTCTGGCCATACTCTGCCTCCCAAATAATGGAAAACATTTGACTATTTTCTCTATTTTCTTTTCCTTTCAGAGCTCTTGATGTGGTTACTTCATCTTTGAACTAAATTTTAAGTAATTTTTAAAAGCAACATAACTTTGTGAAGCACTGATTTTAAAAAAAGAAAAAATAGATGTTTCTATAGTTATTGGCTTTGAGCTGATTCTTTTACACATAAAATCATAAAATAGAATAGAATACCCGAGATACATGATATCCAGGATAGTAAAAATATTAGTATTCAATCAATATTTTCTATGTATAATATAGGATCTGTTTTCTTTAGATTCTTTCACTTAGCATATTTTCAAGGTTCATTCATGTTGTAGCATGTATAAGTATTTACAAAATTTTTTATTTTGAAAAGAATAAAACAATAAAACAGAATAAAGGCAATTAAAGCAAAAGAGTGAAAATAATATAGGACTTCAAAACAAAATAATAGGAAATCAACAATGGCTACCATAATGCCTTGTTATCTTCAAAATAGCTGTCCATACCATCAGACATGACAAAATTAAACAAAACAGAACAGAATAAAATCAATCAAAACAAAACAATGAAAGTGATACAGGACCTCAAAACAAAACAATATCAAAATGCTTCCCAAAAATCTGTAAAAGAAGGAAGAAAAGGTGAGGAAATCGATAACATTGAAAAATAACAGTGCTAAAGAAAAGACAGAAACAACAATCTTAGACCAGTTTTTAGTTCTGAAAAGACTGAGACCTAATGAACCAGAAACAGGTCATAGTGGGCTACAGACTCAGCCAAGGAGAGAAAGAAGACTAGAGATTCAGATTATTGGTGGTGTTATGGAAGGGAACTCTCCTTGCAAACAATAAATACCTTCCATTTCACGCTCCCTTCCTACAAGCCAGAGATGTCAACTTTAATTGTAAGTAAATATGACATTGTTTCTGGTAAACTAGGCACATTTTATAACTTTTTGGTGAACACAGTAGGAAACTTGTTGGTGTTTCTGGTACATTACACACATTATGTAACCCTTTTCTACTATGAAAAGGTTAGTTAAGTGGTGTGTTGGGAAGTTCAGAATGCATTAGTGGTATTTCAATTATTTCATATGGAAAAAGCAGTGTTTACTTACAACCAACTTGAGTTATAATCAACCCTCATTTAGACTTGACTCCCTAAGTGAAGGGTCTGTATTTGAAAAGAATGTTAAATCTGGGTTTTTTTTTTTTTTTGGATGTATTACACTTTTAAGGTCTATATGCACAGTTGTTTTGTGTTTACTTTCTGTTTTTAAAAGAATAATATTAAAGTGTGCAGCTATTTTTGTTGAACTGGATATTTCTCTTTTCATTTATATTGCAGCATGCATCATGAACTTTGAGAGTCTGTTGTTAAGTGCATACATATCTCACCTGTATGCTCCAGATAGAGCAGCACTGTCCTTGTTACAATTTGACTTCTCTGTCTAATTCTAGTAAAGGCTTTTATAATCTATGTTTTCTTACATTATGTAGCTGCTCCAATTTATGCTGGTTATTAGTTGCATGCTATAGCTTTCTTCAATATTTGGTTTTAAGCTTCTTTTTATATGTAAGTCTAAAATGTATTTCTTCTGAATGCATGTAGTAGAATTATGAAGTTTTTAAGTTATACGTTCTGTCAAGTTCTAACTTCTGATTTGATTGTTATGTATATTTAGTGTAATTACTAATAATTTAGTGTTTATAGCAATCAATTTGTTACTTTAGTTCTTTGTGTCTTTTTGGTCTATTCTTCATTCCATTTATTTCCATTCAAAACTCTATTGCTCTCTTCTGCCTCTCTGTGTATTTGTGACACTTTTTTTATTTTATTAAATGGGAGATTAGGTTACTAATTTGAGATTTTTCTCTTCCTCTACTCTAATTACTTATTTATACAAGTTAATTCTTTAGTAATTGTTTTGGGATCAGGATTAGTTAAAGTAAAATAATCAGGTTTTAATTCATAAAAAATTGATTTTAATATTATATAAAAGGTTTGCTCCATCCTTTCTCCTTTTCATATTCTTATAAAAACAATTTGATAATTATTGCTTTATGAAGCTATTATTTAAATAGGTAGAAGGTGTACTGAGGGCTGACGAGAGCCCTGGATATCTGTAGATAGCATGGCAGGGAATAAAGAAAGACAAGAGACAATATTCAAGGTACAAGGTGACTGAGAGAAACCTGCCTCTAGTGGACAGACAACTATCTCCATGGTTGACCCACTTTTATTATCAGGTGGGAAGGGATAATATAATTTTTATGGAACAGCAACTGCAGTAAATGAGGGACAAAGAAATAGAGAATAATTTCTTACCAATATCAATATGCCTGTTGTTCTTTATTGCATTGTCATCAGCAGATGTTTTCTTGCCTCAGGAATGCTGCAGTTACTAGCGTTCTCCAATCCCGTAGGAAGCATGTGGCCTTCTGCATACTTCCCCATTCCTAAAGGCAAGGTCACTCTGGCCTTGAGTTCATAGGACCCATCATATAGCCTGGTCCCCAGCATGGTAAAATGTTATTTCATGTTCCATGGTCCCCAACCAAGATACATAAACGTAGATACATTTTCCTGTCTTTCACATTTATGTATATATTCACATTTACTAGTGCTCTTTACTTTTCAAGTAGATTTAATTACTACCTATAATCTTATCATTTCAGGCCAGACGCATGCTTTAGGGCTCCTGGAAGAGTAATTTTGCTAGGTATGCACTATCACAGTTTTCATTTATCTGCAAGTGTTTTATTTGAAAATTATGTAGAATTTTTGGTTAACTTCTATTTTTTCCTTTCAGTGCTTTATATATGCAGTCTTATTGCTTCCTGACCAAGAGTTTTGGCCAGTTCATGTTCATAATCACTTGTAAAATTATAAGTTGCTTCTTTCTTAAGGCTCTCAAGATTTTCTATTTCTGGTTTACAAATTTGAATATGATTATTTGGTGTACATTCTATGAGCTTTATATTTACTTTCTTGGATGTGTAGGGGTTTTTAAAATCAAATTCTAAATATGTATACCATTCTTTCTTTGCCTATTCTTTTCCCTGTGTTTCCCCTCCTTCCGGAAATCTAATTATGTGCTTATTGGTACTCTTGATGGTATTCTATAGTCCCTGAGTCTAATTTTTTCAGGCAGTTTCTGCTTCTAAGATTGAATAATTCCTAAAGATGTCAAGCTTACCAATTGTTTTTTCTACTAGTTTAAAATGTTACTGAACACTTTGATGGCTTAAATTTCTGCTGTAGAGTTCGCTCTGATCTCTTTGTTTATTTATTTTGTCATTTTGAGACTCAGTCTCCCTATGTGGTCCATGCTGGCCACGAACTCACTGTGTAGCTGAAACTGGCCTCAAATTTGTGTTGACCCTCCTGCCTCGGCCAGTTTACGTGCACACACTAACATACCCAGCTGTTCCTTTTTATACATTCCATCTTTGCATTCTCTGCTTGTATCATTCATATGTTTTGATTTAACTCTACATATGGTAACTTTTGTTTTTTTTACACATATTTGTAATGTGTTTAAAATCTTTAGTGAGTTCAGCATTAAAGATTGCCTCATTAAAAGCATCTTTGGAGTGATCTCCTTGTGTTTGTGAGCACTTCAGTGACTTACAATTTTTGTAAGTTGTTTTGTAAACATTTTTATAGACGGTAGGGCTTTCAAATAAAATATGTAACACCTCAAAATCAGATTATCTTTCCATTTCTTTTTTGAAGATTACATGACTTCTCTCAATGTCTGTAAAGTTCTTTTTTTTTACCCTCTAGCTTGATAACTGCAGTCTCCGCATGATTAGCTTGGTGATCATTAGTGATTGGACAGGGAAGCCCTTAAATCTCTTAACTCAGAAGTCGGACAGACCAGTCTGTCACAGGTGTGTGTGTGTGTGTGTGTGTGTGTGTGTGCATGTCTGTGTCTGTGTGATGTAAAAGTATGCTTTCTCTGTTCCTCAGCCTTCATTGTCTTTTAACCCATTGGTTCTCTTCTTAGTCCCAGCTGGTAAAGCTTTGTTAGACAGGTTAAATCTTTAATAAAACTGTTGATCATTATTGACAAATTCCCTGTACATAGGGCTGTGTCAAGTGAGAGATTTCAGTAAGGTCAATAAATACAAACTTTGAGAATGAATGGAGTTTTTCTGTAAGATCACAGACTAAATACTAACAATTTTTAAGGTTTCTAAAAAATTATTATAGAGTTAAAATAGAACTAGTTGTACAAAATTATGTTTGTAATAGATCTTAAAGGGCTATATGTGCTTTAATTGTGAACTTAAAATTCAGTGTGAACACACTAATGAGCTATGTGATAATTTTCACTATGAAAATAATTTTCTTCATTTTTCCAGACAGAAGGATATGTTGGCAGCAGAGAGGATAATATCATTGTACTGTGCCACTTGGAACATTCTATAATAATAATGATAATATATTTCATTTATATTATTTATTATTGTTTCTATGGCAAGTATTTCTACAGATTTTCATTCGCTTTTCCTTAGCTGTAAAACTTATGCCTCTTGATTCTCTCCATATTCCTTTGACTTATTCCTCTGCTATTGTCATGTCATGTTTCTTTGTTTTTCTCATTGACTATGCTTTTTAAGGTTCCATACTTAGATTTTTAGTATTTTCCCACAAAAATGTACATTCTCATGTCTTACACAGTCACCTATTTGATAATTTATCTTAAAAGTAACAGCATGAGTCTTAAACAGCCTATCATTTTGTAGTTACTAATATGTATTTGCCAACCAGATATCCTAACTTATTTTTCCTATTTTTTATCAAAAATTCAAATTTTCTAATGCAAATTTAGTTATTTTCCCTCCAACTGTGTACCTCTTCTAAATTCTATTGTATAACTTTTCCATCTGAGTGTAAAACCGCAATCATTTTGACACTTTCCTTTCCTTTAACATATTTATGGGGCTGGGGGTTTAGCTCAGTGGCACAAGTGCCTGCCTGGCAAGTGCAAGGTTGTGAGTTCAATCCCTGGTACAAAAAAAAAAAAATTATCCACCGAGCCTCTAAGCTTTTTAATAAATATGCCCCATTGCTTTGGTTTTCATTGCAATTTTAGTAATCATTTTTTCTAAAAATAAGATTTATTGTTTAAGAATTTTATTCTGTGGATTTGACACTATCCATTTAACATTATACATTAGTTCTGTACACTCAAAACATTTAAAATATGCACAAAGATCAAAATATGTTTGATTTGTAATAAAATTTTCACAAAAAGATTGTGAAAAGATTTTAAAGATTTGATATCACCTATTCTGTTTATTTTTTCATCTATTCTACTTAATGTGAGAAGAATTTGAGTTATTGTTTGGATAACAGTTTGTCACTTAATATATTATGTCTTTGTATAGTGTTGGAACACGCAAAGCTTTGTCTAAGATATACTTGGGAAATGAATAAAAGAATAGTAAAGAATATTTAGTTACTTTAGTGTTTAATAATTAATGGAACTTTTTTCTTCTTTTAGTTCATGTTCACCCTCATCTCTTTTTTCTACTTATTATCCATGACTAACTTAATTAATATTAACATTTTTTCCATATAATTATTAAAATCCCTTGTTAACAGATGCTAATGTTGAATAGTAGCATTTAGAAGACTGAAACCACAATATTTTATTCAATAAACATGTTAGCCAATAACTATTGGCAGCTCTATGTATTAGGCAATGAAAGATTGATGGTAGTACTTGCCTTCATGATTGGCAGTCTTCAGAGAAAAATAAATATAATACTAATCATGAACCTATAATTATAGCTGTAAAATATGAACAAAATCCTGTCAGAGTACAGAAAAAGCAATAATTTCTCTTTCCAGTGATAAATATCAGAGTGGGTACAATATTAATGTTTAATAAATTTTAACAGAAAAAATAAGTGTCATGTCAAGAGTCAATGAATAGCTGTAACTGACGTGGGGAAATAGGTGGCGTGATGAGGGAAGGTACAAAAACTTCCTGGACGGTGCTGTTGTGGGAATGGCCTGACTATGTTATCTTCAGCGGTGTTACCTGGAGTTCAGTTCTTCTATTTTTCCTTTCATCGTCCTTGTTCAATTTGGATATTTGTGTGTGTGTGAGTGTTGATTGTTTTGAATACCAGCACAATGATAATGGGACTAAGATTTAAGTAGCCCCTTTGTCTCCCTTGATTTCCAGTTACATCTATACCTGATTATTATCATTACGTACAGAAACTTATTTCCTTAGTTAATGTGCATAAAAAGCTCACGAGGCCAAAGACATCAAAATGTGCGTTGATATTCATAGTCTCTAAGAAAAGACGAACGTTGACATACAGAGTCAAGACTCCTTTTCCTATATTTACTCATTCAATAATTTATGAGTTGTTTCAGTGTTTTGTCTTAGATTTTATGTTTTATTTCCTCAATTTATATAATATCTCTCTTTCTCTCTCTCTCTCTCTTTGTTGGCATAGAATCAAACTAGGGAACTTAACTACTAAGCTACATCCCCAGGACCTCTTCCCTCTTTCTAAATTTTTAATTTGGAAACAGTGTCTTACTAAGCTGTCTCTGCTGAGGTCAACTTGTGATCCCCTTGCAGCAGCCTAGCAGAGCTGGTATTACACACAAGCACCCAGAGGCTAGTTGCTTCATTCTTGTAGTTATTCCAGTCCAATCTGCATCATCCTCATTTAACAGCTCTGTGGCAGTCACTTGCTAAATGTTTCTCCCCTCTAATCTTTTCTTCTCTGAGTTTATATTTTAGGCGAAGTTTCTGAGCAATGAGGCATATTTAAAACATTTACCGTATGTGTCATATTCAGCAGTTTACATGGCTTGTCAGCAGCATTGTAATTCATTGATACAGAAGCTCAGAAGAGTAGTTCAGAGGTTATTTATTCACAATGACTGAGGAATATTTAAAATACAAATCATTGTCCCTCCCATTTCAAGTCTACAGAAGTACATGGATTTTATAATGGTGAGATTTCAGAATCAGCCTTTTAAAATAAACTATGTGACTCTTATGAATCCCCAAATTTGTGTACATCTACATGATAAAGAGGAAGAGAGATTGTTGAGGACCATAAATTATACATTGAGCCTAGAGAATGCCCATGCTTGTCCTTGTCCCGCCCTTTGGGGCAGATTGGAATGTGGAAACTCCCTGCTCTTTTCTGGTCACAGCTGGAAACCCTAGAGCTAATGACTGCTGTGGCACTCACAGAACAAGGTAAGAGCAGCTGAAGATGATAGGCCACCTGGGGAAACTGCAATTTTCTAACTGCCTCCCTGTCTTGGCTTGTCTTTGCAAGAATGCTCTGTTCTTACTAGCCCACCACAGTCACCATCGCTTTCCAGAAATACCCACTGCCCTTCACCCATTGACCTTGCCTGAGATGTAGTGAGGAACTACCAGGTTGCCACGTGATCTTTTGTTCCCCCAAGAACAACTGGTCATCCCAAAAGCCTGCCCACACATCTATTTTGTCTCTTATTTTACCTTCCTACCATGTGCTGTAATACTTGGCAGGAGATTAGGGACTCGCTACAGTTGTTATGGATGAAAAACTCGTGGTCAACTTAATGCCAGCTGAATTAAATCAGCATGGTGCTGCGTATAGATGGCCCACCTGAGGAAAGTTGCAAGCATAAAAAGGATATGTGGATATCTGGAGAGGAAATGTAGTGTTGTGGATTTCCCTGAGTGTTGTGGGTTGGAGCTGTTGGTTCTTTTGGAGGTGTCAGTTCTCCTAGAGGAGCTTGTAACACTGGCTTCCTGACATATACTTGATTGTTCTCATGGTCAGAGGAGCTTGGGACCTGATTGTCATTGAGGATGGCTGTGGTACTTTTCAGGGGAGCCCTGGTCTTTATTGTGAACATCACTTCTTGGCTCCTCAACCAAATGGCACAGATCCTTCACCCCACTGGCATAGACTTTCTAGCTTCCACTGCTGACCTTTGGGCTTTTCCAGCACAGATGCATAAAACAGACTTGCATAAGTCATTGTTGTGGGCTTTGGACCTCCAGTTGGACTTGTGGGAAGCACTGTCATGAGCTCTAGGTTTTCAGCTGAACTCATGCGGGACATTGCTGTGCAATTCAGACCCTCAGCTGGATTTTCTAATGTTGTGAACAGATTTACTGCACTGTCTTTTATTTAAATCTGGGTGAACATCATAAAATAATATTATAAACGTGTGTCTGGTGTATAATTGTTCTCCTTGCAACCCTTGACTACAACAGCAGGAATCCCTGGTAACTTGTGCCATGAAAAGGGTCTCTGTTAAGAGATATAATTATTTTTGCTTATAAAATACATAAAGAGTATAGGGGAGGGAAACAACAAACAAATACAGAGAAATAAGCAAAGAATGAAGAAAACAGTAGACACAAAATGAAGCAGAAAAGAGAGGAAAGGCTCAAACGTTTGAGGGCCAAGTTTTTAAGGGCCTGAAATTTCATTCTAAGGAGAATGAATTTTAAACAACAAAATAGTGATTTTTGGAAACATCTGGATCACTTTCTAAAAAACAGGTTAATTAGCAAAAGATCACATTTTGTTTTCTTGTTTCTGGGATAGACAAGAAAACTGTACTTATTTGTTATCATTTTTTTCCTCTTCTTTGCCTTCCTTTCCCCCTTTCCTTTATGATACAGGGGAAAGAAACTCCCAACCTACTAGATTTCCAGTATGATTTTGTGTTTCTAAAATCAAAAAATGAATTTTAGGATCAATGAAGATGAAGAGAAGAATATATTTATTTAGAGAAAGGAAGTTGCTGTCTGAGAGACAACGGAGTCTCAAGTGGGTTGCTGTGGACCCTGCATTTTCCAGGGATTTTTATAGAGCAAAACCATGAGGCGAGGCAGGTCCACTGTAGGGAAAAATGGGAACTTGCAAGGCAGACGGGCATGAAGTGCGACACAACTATGGTGAATCAATGAGATTATGAGTGTAATTGTTTAGATAAAATGGATTAAATCAGGATTAAATGGGGAGGTGAGTTATGTAGCATGAATACACAATAGGGTCTTTGCTGGTAAGGGTTTGGGTTAGTGGCTTCTTTTGGCTTCCTCAAGGTGATCCATAACTATTTAGAATATCAATCCCTGATGTTTATACTAACAGTGAGGTTGCATTGTTTTACCTTTCTTGTCTTGAGATCTGGCCCACAGTGGAGGTGTCTGTCTTCTCCAGTGTTGCAAGATATCTGGTCTTCTGCACTGGCTCCTTCAAAGCAGATCTCTGCCTGCCTGCCTGCCTATAGTATTTCTAATTAATTCAGCTGCCTATAACACTTTTCTAGTTCCTCTTTGATTTTGAACAATTTCTTTCCATTGCACAATATATATTGTATATTTTGGTCCTTATTTACTCTTAGTATATTTACCTAACATATATGGTCCCAACATATTTTGAGAAACACTGTTTAAGGTAACTTAAAGGTTTTAAGCTGCTTAAGGTAACTTAAAGGTTTGAAGCAGAAAAATGATCATGTGTGAGTTTTGAAAAAAAAGGCATCAAAGTGAAAAAATTAAAACATTTAAGTTTCTTAAGAAGGTATTGTCAATTATATGAGGTATGATGACTTTAGTTTTACTGAGAAAAGATAATATATCTGGTGGAGAATTCAGAATCCTTTTTACTCTAGAAAATTGCACATTTAGCAAAAACATGTGATAAGCACAAAGTTTACTAATTGTATTTTACTTCTTAAGAATTATTTTCAGTTTAGATAGACCATATATATATGTCTATTAGTATTTGGATCATAGTTAAAACATTTATTTTAAGTTTAGCATTCCAAATCAAAGATTTAAGAAATTACTGTTTCAATAATGCCTTTTCTTTTTATAGGTTTATTGTGAAGACATTTCCAACTTCATTATTCCTCTAAAGTCTTGTTAATTCTCTCTCTGTGTCTCTCTCTCCTTTTACTCCTTTTTATGGACTTTAGCTACCTAAAACTATTTGATAATGAAATTTGTCAAAGTGTCAAAGTAATAAGTTGTCAAAGTGTGGAATTTTAATGTAAAGAAAAACATTGCTGTCAAATAATGCAAACAGACTACTTGGGTAAAGAATAATGACCGTGTTGATGTAGGAGGAATCAGATTATGCATGGATTTTAAACCCTATTTTTGCCTCTCATAGGTCCAAATGCCTCCTTAACTTACAGTTCATACTTCTATAGAATACCTACAGACAGACATTTGAGTTGCTTCCAATCTGGTGTTCATGTTAATAAGGCTTTTATGAATATATGTGTTCAAGATGTCATGTGGTATATGTTCTTATTTCTCTTCAGTAGACACCTAGACATAGAATGCCTTGGCTGGTGACTTAGTTTAACATTAGAAGAAACTATAGAGCAAATTTCCAAACTATAATTTTGCATTTTCACCAACCATGTATAAAAGTGGCTCCAAATCCTCACCAACAATCAATATTCACTCTTTTTGTAATAACATTTAATAATTTATTTTGTACTTAATAATACCAATTATAATATTAATATAAAATATGTTACTATAATCGGAAGAGATAATGGGAGTGTTTTTTAAATTTTAAATTTTCAAAGCACTTTTTTCAGATCATTACAGAGAGATTCCTTTTATACTATGCTTTTGAGAGGTTTTGAGTTCATAGATTTGCTAATAAAAGGTTACAATTTTCTGCTATCGTCATGGTAGTTGAATATACCAAATTGCTCTAGAACAAAAGTTCTACCTTAAGTTAAGCAGAATCACAAAATAAAAGAATTTAAAGTCAATATTCAGGCATGATTTGCTGAATGTTTAAATTAAATTATGAAAGTTATTTTCTATGGTTTGAAAATCACTTATCCTAAATATAGTCTCAGCATCCCCAAATGGGTGGTTTCCATAGCAATTTAAGAATCCCAGAATCCTAAAGCTACAGCAGCTTGTTCATTTGACAGTACTTCTGGGAAAATCTTAAAACTGAACCTCTTTAAGGAGTTAGTTTTTACTGTAAAATTTTACATCTCATTTCTTAAGACATAATGATATAAAACTATATTCATTGAAAAGACAGAATTCAATGAATTGACTAATTAATATTTTTTCCAATAACTCTTGTGTCACCAGTTTCTTCTCTTCCTTTACTATAAGGCATTCTGTTGAATGATTACAGTTAGTTTATCCATTCAACCATATTGGAAATTAGAGGTTATTTCCAGTTTTTGGATAGCAGAAAGAAGCTGTTTAGAACACTTGTGTTCAAGATACTATATGGCATATATTCTCATTGCTCTGGGGTAGATAATTGGAATTATCACCTTCTTGTTGGTTTTCTGCTAAGGCACATTAAACTTTTTAAGAAATTCGGTAGTTTTTTTTTTTTTTTATTACTGGGGATTGAACTTATGACCTCACACTTGCCAGGCAGATTCTATGCTGCTGACCTATATCTCTTACCTGAAACTCAGTTATTTTTAACCAGTTATTCATTTTTAATTTTTTACTAGTCATTTATGAGTATTCCAATGACTCAAAATCTTTACCAGTGATAGATATTTACTCTTTTTTGATTGCTCATTTACATTTTAGAAATTCTTACTGGTTGTGTACTAATATTTCCTTGTGGTTTTAATTTGCATTTTCTTCATTAGTAATAATTTTTATAATCCTTTCATATGTTCATGTGTTTTATATAATATGCCTACTCAAATATTTCCCTAATGTTTTAAATTAATTAACTCATTTAGTTGTTTATTGTGAAACTGGAGACAAAACTATGGCCTTTATATTAAGCTATATCTTCAGATTTTTTTTTACCAAGTCTCACTAACTTGCACAAGTGGGACTCAAAAGTGCCATCTTCCTAACCCATCTTCCTAAATACTGAAATCACAAGTGTATAGTTTTACTAATTTTTTATCAAATTTTTTCCTTTCTTATTTCCGTACATCATTGAATTAATATTGATAATTGGAATAATCACCTTCTTGTTGCTGGCACAACATGTTCAACACTCACAATTTAAAAAGAGGAATTGTAAACTTTGGCTCATGGTTGCAAAGTATTCAGTCCATGATTTAGTTTATGGCTCCAAGGCAGAAATGCTACACTAGAAAGTCCTGGCAGAGAAAATCTTCTCAGTCTATAGTAACTAGTAACCCTACAAAGAAGAGAGGAGACAGAGATAAAAATAGATCCTTCTGGCTCATGTCTAGTGATCCATCTCTTTGAACAATGCCCATCTCCCAATAGCATATTATACTATGAACTAATCAATGATTTAATCCATTGATGAGCAGATCATCCTCATAATCCAATCACCTTCCAAAACTCCCATCTCTGAGCACATAAAACTTTGGGAGACATATTTTACATTTTAACCTTAATAATAGTATTTTATTGTTTTTTTAATCTGTTTTTATGGGAGATACTGATATGAGTAGAACTCTTCAACACATATGTGTGAGTCTGTATTTGCTTATTTCTTTGTTGACTTTGATATAAGGATTGTGTAAGCCTATTAATATAAAACCTTCAAATGCTCTATGACTTTCAGTGACATTACTTCTCTATAAACCTAGAGTAAGTTGAAATTATCATAAGTCAAATATACATTTAATTTCCTCACTTACCGAGCATCACACTTCAGCCTATCTCACTTTACGTATACTTAGAACACATACATTAACCCACAGTTGGACATTAAGAAAGTATCTTATTACATCTAGCTAGTCTAATAAAAGATCAAAATTCAAGATTTTATATATAGTTTCTACTAAATGACTATCACTATGGAGACATTATAAAGTAAAACTTTCTGAGTTTGACCACTGCTTAAGTTGGAAACTGGCTGTAGTTATAAAGTGATTTCTTCAACATGATTTTTATATAATTTTTATTTGGTTAGCTGTTTTTAGTTATAGTCTTTATTATGTCAATGGGCTCCTGAGTTAGAATTATCAGGGAAGATATATACAACCTTCCTTCATCTCTTCTTTCCTATTATTTAAAATTAAGTTCACGTCTTTTTTCACAGATAATTTTATTTGTATAGATTTTTAAATTCACTAGATGTCTTAGTTACTTTTTATTCATCGCTGAGACAAAATACCTGATGCCCAGAGTTGGGAAAGGAAAGGTTTATTTCTTACAGTTTTTGGAGGTTACAGTCTATACTCAGTTGGCTCCAAGGCAGGGTGGCCTGGCGGGGCCGCAGTTCATGGCGGCTGCAAACAGCAACAGCAAGCGGAAACCAGCAAGAGAGAGACACACACCTTCTTCCTGCCATTACATCACATCCTGGCTCCACCACCTAGGAGGGTGTAGCACTGACACCACCAATCCAAGCACTAAACAATGAACCAATCACAAATGCACAATGCAAATACATGAGGCCTGGGGGCCATGGACATAAACCATGACACTAGACAACTTTTTTGCAATGCTAGGGATATAACTCAGATTGTTCTCACTGAACTATGTCTCTAGTCACTGTCATCCCCATACACATACACTTTTTTTGACACAGGGTGACCCTAAGTCACTCAGTTGTCCAGCATGGACTTCAATTTGTGATCCTTCTGCCTAGGCCTACTAGAGTTGTGGCATTACAGGCAGGCACCACCACGATTACCTTCATCAAGATCTTAATATTTGAGACAGTATTGTCCTGATTTCCAATTTAATAATTTTATAATTGGAAAAGCATACCTGTAATTATTCCTGATGTGGATACATTGATCAAATTACATTGATTTTAAATGTCTACTTTTTATGAAACATGGTAAGTTTTTTTGGTTGAGAGTTTGTTAGCAAAATGATTAGTATTGCCAGTAAAAGCATAGATTTTGTTTTTCCTTGGTCTTCAACTTCATTGATAAAGAATTGATAAATAAAAATTTTATAAATTGAAGGTATACAATGTGATGTTTTGACATATGTATACATTATAAAAATATTACCAAGTCAAATTCCTTAAGATATCCATCACCTCAAAATTACATGTGTGTGGGAGAGGGTTAAGAATACTTAATATCTACTGTTAGAAATCATGAAGTGGCAAGCTGCTGTTGGCTTGGGAAGAGCCAGACCCAAACCTCTCTCTGTGAGTCAGCACCATTCATGGACTGTGGAGGGAGAGAACCAGCCTCACAGGGAGGAGATCCCCACCTGAAAACCATATCATTTTCATTGGTTGGCATGGGTTTTTATTTTCTTTTGTTTTGTTTATATTAACTCTGATGGCATAAACAGCTATTTAAAAGATAGCAAGGCATGTTATGGAAGCCATTATGTATTCACTACTGGCTTGTTTTGATGTCCTTTATTGCATTCATTGTGTTGTCTTCACTCTTTCTATTCTATTCTGTTCTGTTTGATTTTTAGTATTTGAGGTGGTATCTACAGCTATTTTGAAGGAACAAAGGCATTGTGGTAACTATTGTTGATGTCATAAGGTTTGTAAGTCCTATATCACTTATTCTGGTTTATTTTGATTGATTTTATTCTGCTTTACTTTCCTTGGTTTTATCCTCCTTAAAATAAAATCTTAAAAAAATCTTGAAGCATAGCATACATCTTATTGGCTACTGATTAATACTACATTTAACGGAACTTTCTACTTTGCTCTGTCTTTTCGTATTTTGAAATAATGCTTGAAGGTCTGTTACATTCTGTGATTTTGTACTAGGAGTTATTCTGTATAACAACTCCACATTTTGTAACATACCCCTCTTAAATAAATGGAGTAGCCATTGTTTTCTAAAATAAAAGGAAAGTAAAGGAAAGAAATCATAATTGAGGCAAGGCAGATCTGTGTTAGCTAGCAAAGATGACTTAGAGAGAACTGTCAGATAGATAGGGGCAAACCCAAACAGTGTGACATTCCAGAGAAATGATGACCTGTGCAATACATAGTCAAGAGGTCTCATGATGTTCAGACAAAAATTACAGAATTCATTGGTTGTTTTGTAAGAAAATATCAGTAGATTGATGGAAGCAGAAGCTGATAAGGGATTAAGAAGTGTTGGTGATAAAGAACTGCGAAGCATGAATAGATATTTCAGGAAATTGAACTTTAAAAAGAAGAAGCAGATAAGGGTTTATAACAAAGAAAAGAAATTTTGTTTATTTTTTGGCATTTTTATTGTCTTATGTGTGTGAGATTTTAACAAAGGCAGTTCAAGGAGTAACTTCAATCCTGATTAGAAGGATTTGGGAAAGAGCAAGAGGTAAAGCTACAGAGAAGAAATGATCTGCAGTTACTGAGAAGGGAAGATGAGAAGTGACCCTGTGCACAGCAAGGTCAATTGCTCAGAGACACAAAATTCTTACGGAGGAGCTCTGGACTTGCCTGAGGTTTTAATCAGGAAAAGAAGAAAAATTTACTTTGAGAGGAAGAAGATCATTTTTCTCTCAAAGTACGTTTCCCACAACTTCCTTTCAATTTTCATAGACATAGTTAGAAAAAAAAACTAGTTAGTATATTATTTCTCAAGAGAGTTTAAGTAGACCAAAAAATAAATGAAAGATGGATAAATATGTGCAAATCATGTTTTTGGCAAGTTAATAGTTCTGCTTGAATAGAGATGATATAAAGGAGAGAAATTCAAAGAGATAATTACATGAGAAATAATTTCAAGCCAGTTTTTGAACTCTTTACATAGAAAGTAATGTAAGTTACAGTAAGGATGACACAATTTAGATCATAATAAGTTTGATCATTTAAATTAGTCTGACCATCACTAAGTTTCTCTACTCAAATATTAAATATATGATGCTACAAAGAATTACTAAAAATGCCTTCTATTGTAGCCTTTAATCATTTATTCATTTGTAAGAAAACATGAGATGTTTTCTACTCTCATGTCATACTAATTGTTCACATTATGAAAGAGTGTAAAGCACATGTTAAATGCAATTAAATCACCTTCAGTAAAGTTTTGTGATATCTATAACTGATTTCATGGTATCAATGTGTTTCAAACTTGCTTTGAAGTGAAATTCCTCTCCACTACAATAATAAACATGAGTAGTGATCTTTAGGTGTATTTAGCATTGCACAGGAGCATGTTTCTGAGTGAATAAGGAGCTCTTCCCACAGGAAAAGTTACAGTCCTGTAAGACTCAGTGCAGAGCCCCTTATCTAGCTGAGTGCACATCTTGTTAAAGGGGAGGATGCATCAAGAAAACTGATTATGAGCTCTACCAAAACCAGTAGATGGATGTCACACATGCCCTGTGAATAAGTTCAGGGTAAAAGGCTGAGCTAAGGAGGGGAGGCCTCAAGCAGTTACAGAGAGCAAAAATGTGAAGAATTGAGAGAGAAAAAAATGCCCAAAACCATGGGTAGAGAGATGGTGAACAGAATGTGGGAATACTTGAACAACATCTTTGTCACTGCCTGTGTTCCATTATGTTTACTGTGCACCGTGTTTGGAGAAGTTCTAGTGTCCAAACATGGACTCCTCCTAGGTCCAGGTTCTGTA
Source organism: Dolichotis patagonum (assembly GCA_004027295.1). Classification (NCBI taxonomy): domain Eukaryota; kingdom Metazoa; phylum Chordata; class Mammalia; order Rodentia; family Caviidae; genus Dolichotis; species Dolichotis patagonum. The sequence goes on along the minus strand of PVJX010003677.1, from coordinate 77,742 downwards.
GCATGCCCGAGATGACAGACTGTTCACATGTGCCATTTAATAACCATTAGGAAATACTACACATACTGCACCAGATCTTTTTGAGGCAAATGGAAATTAAAAAACAGAAAAACAAAACAAAAAACCCTGGCTTCAAAAGTGAAGTTATTGGCTGAAGTAACTGAAATCTCAGGGTTAAAGTCAGTTTTGGACTGATCAAAAAGTCACCATAGGAACCTTTAGGCTTTATCATCTTTCCAATCTGACAGTTGGGTAGATGATTAACAATGCCCAAGAGAAAAATCAGTGTACTCTACATGCACAGGGAACGTGAGAAAAACAACTAAAGTCTCTTACATGATGTTCTGGGTGTCTTAGCATGGCTCAGTTCAACTCACAGTATAGACATAAAACTGCTCTCACCCTTAATGCTAATTGATGTCCAGTGGTTGGCTCTGGAACTAAGAGTGTCCAAGAGTAAAATAGGAGAATATGCCTACGAAATGGTCAAATGATAATACAGGGACAAAAAAATACTCATAATTTGCTATTTCTGCATGGAATATTTCAGAGTACTTGATGTTGGCTATTGTACAGTATAAGGCTCATATCAGATCAGTGGAGTAAATTATCTCCTGGTCCCCAGAGTTGGGGTCACTTCTCTTCACCACCAACCTCATGGTCCATCTCCATGGTTCATCTTTTCTTCTTTCTCCTAGTACTTTTGGAGCCAGGGTATCATAAGTGGCAATATTTTTGGGTAATAGAACTCACATATCAGAATTTCAAGATTTATTCTTCACTGTTATGCCCTTCTTCTAGTCTATCTGCACAAAAACTTTCCTTTCTCAAACAAACTTCAAACCATGCCTATTCTGATTCCCCAGAAGAAAAACAGTATCTGGTCTTCATAGCCTTTACACATAATGATTTTCAAAGGTCAACAACATTACTCTCTCCCAGTTACATGTTTCAAAACTAAATATAAAACTACTCTCAAAGCACCCTGCTATTTCGTGTGCCCAAATGAGAATAACACAGGTACAATCCAGATGAATGGGTTCTGGGTGTGCTGAACAGTATATACAGTGTGTATCCAATTCTCCTCAGTCATCTTCAACTCTGCTGAAATGTCAGATTATAAATCTTGGAGACTGAGACAGTTGATTCAGTCTGCGGATTTAGCTCAGTGGTGTAAGAGCCTGCCTGGCAAGCACAAGGATATGAATTTGATCCCTAGTACCACCAAAAAATACAAACAAGCAAACAAACAAAAAATAAAGTAAGACAGTTGACTCAGATGTTAGACCTAAATAAATGATTGTGGTATCTTGTAGAGATGTTTTGTGGTTTTTCAATGCAGTAGTAAACAAAATGAAATATTATCTTTTTTCCTTCTTTCCTTTTTTTCTTTCATTACCTTTATCCTTTGCTTGGCTTTTCTGTACTAATCTACTCAACCACCCTGGTACTGAGTACAGGTAATTATTATTACTTGTAATTATAGCCAACATTTATTTTTTATTTTTGCTTTAATCTTCACATGAACATGGCAAGAAGTCAGCAACTTTAGCATCCCTAGTTTCCTCCCTTCTAGAATTGTCTTTCCTTTTAATATTGAAGATAAACTGCCTAGAGACTGTCATTCTGGCAATATGAAAAAAAGTACAGCATTCTCTGAACACCTTTGTGCATTCTCTCTGGATTTCAGTTACTTTGTAACTTTAGTGTTAATTCCTGTTGCTGATGAATTATCAATTCTTTTCTCTAAAATATAACCTTTTCTGGTTTGAGTTCTTTTCTTTCTGTGACTATAAAAGTAAATGTTGGAGAGGCCAGGGATTTAGCTCGATGGAGTAAGCGCCTGCCTGGCAAGTGTGAGGTCATGAGTTCTATCCCTGGCATGAAAATAAACAAACAAATAAATAAATAAATAAATAGTTGGACAGAGGTCCCTCATTTGTCCCCACTGAACTATCTGTTTAGAAAATGAATTAGTGATAATATGAGGCACTGTGAATAGTAGAACTTTTTCTCCCAAGGTTGGAATAAATAGAAAGGTTAATGTTTATAAGCTAGTAATATGTGAAATATTCAATATTACCTTGGGATTTCATAATGTCTCTGCTTATTTCCAGCTTTCAAAATTTCTCAGGAGTCTCTGCTCCACTTGCGTATTGATAGGCCATTTGTCTCTCCCCGAGACATTCTCTCTCTCTCTCTCTCTCTCTCTCTCTAACCAACTCCATCAATGCATTTTAACATTGTTTCCTATGTTCAATTGGTTAAATTTCTCCTAGAGCAGCTTCCAGGGAAAGGATTTGAGTATGAAACTCACAGAGTGTAGAAAGTATCAGTTTACAGGAGCATCTCTAAATGGGGTAGCCAGGGATGAAGTTTTATAGGGCTCTGAGGGCTGGATATTCAGTCATCTGGTGATGTTATGGCAGAAATTAGGAAAGGAAGAGAGAACATGTAAACCAAAATGTGTGCAGAAACAGCTCACGGCCTTTGTTTTGGAACATGTGTATTCTTTTACAGTTACTCTCAAGTCAGTTTATCTCTGGCCTTTTTTTTTTTAAAACAATGCTTTTTTACTTTTTTTTTTTGTAATGGGGATCGAACTCATGACTTTGTGTTTGCCAATCAGGCACTGTCATGATTTATGTCAGTGGCCTCCAGGCCTCATGTATTTGCATTGTGCATTTGTGATTGGTTCATTGTCTAGTGCTTGGATTGGTGGTGTCAGTGCTACACCCTCCTAGAGGTGGAGCCAGGATGTGATGTAATGGCATGATGAAGGGGTGTCTCTCTCTCTTGCCAGTTTCCACCTTGCTGTTTGCAGCCGCCATGAACTGCGGCCCCGCCAGGCCACCCTGCCTTGGAGCCAACTGAGTATGGACTGAAACCTCTAAAAACTGTAAGAAATAAACCTTTCCTTTCCCAACTTTGGGCATCAGGTATTTTGTCTCAGCAATGAGTAAAAAGTAACTAAGACAGAATTTGGTACCGAGGAGTGGGGTCATTGCTGTGACTATACCACCATGTTTTTTGAGAGGCTTTGGAAGTGGCTTGTGGGCAGAGTTTGGAAAGGTTCAGACATGTCCCCTGGATGCACAGAGCTGGAGCAGCTGAGGCTGTTCTGTAGAGGAGATTCTGGTCAGAGCTTAGGAGGCCAGAGGGCTGATAGAAAGCCTGATAGTAAAGGCCAGGCTTGCAAGGTTTCTCCTGGGAAGGAGGACTGTATTGGTTGTTGGACTCCCTATGATGTGTGTTATGGCTTGGCAGAAAGTTTGTCTGCATTTTGCTCACACCCAGAGACTTTGCCTGAGACTGAGATGAAGGGTAATGGACCAATTAATCTGGCAAAGGAAATTTCAAGGCAGTCAAATGTTAAGGCTGTGGCATTGCTATTGTTGGGGGCTTTTAGCCATGTCTATGTTGCAAATCAAGAGCAAAGAGCCCAGCAGGATAATTTAAAACACTGTGAGTTTGGCCAGGAGGAAAAATCCAGTAAAGCTGTGGATTGTAAAGATAGTGTTAAGACTTTGATTGCTGAGAAGAAACAGAGAGGTAAGAAAGATGGCCAGAGGGCATCCCAGGAAGCAGCGGGTTCTCCACCCTTTGCAGCCCCAAAACTGCAAAAGTGAAAGAATTTTCTCAGATGAGAAAGTTTCAGAGCACCATGCTCCAGAATGGCACGGGAGGCCACATGAGGCAGAATAGCAGCAGCCACTGAGGTTCCAGAATGGCGGCAACATAGAAAAGCTTTTCTTCACAACCAGGTAAACAGAGCCCAGCAATTGAGGCACTGGACCCCTCCCTATAGCTGAGAGAGACAAAAGCCTGGCTACTGCTCCAGCTGGCAGCAGACCTTGGCGGCATCCACATGGTGCTGATTTTAGGTGCAAGGAAAATGCACAAATTCTGAGGGTAAGAAGGCTTCCACCTCAATTGCAAAGGCCTGGGAGGCCAAGCAGTGTGCCCCTGAGAGGGCAATATGTAAAGATGTAAGTGTGAAGCCAAAGGTGCAGTGGAGACCGCAGAAGTTTGGAAAAGCCAAGAACATGGATCATCCAAGGAAAGCTGCACAAACTGAGCAGAGAAAGTTTAAGAGAGAAGCAGTGGGAGCTGAAATCCCTGGAAGTGCTGTGGGGGTGGAATCACCTAAGCCTTTTGGAGCTCCAACCAGATTGATTCAAATGCTGAGCATGGAACTCTAGGACTTAATGTTCACCCTGCTGGATGTTGGACTTGCTCTGTTTCCAATACTTTATATTCCCCCATTTGTAACTTTTGGAATGGTAATGTTTATTTTGTGTCCTTGCATTTCAGTACTGTGTAACCTTGTTTCACTTGTACAGGGGGTTACAGTTAAGAGTTTGCCATAGATATTGGAGGAGACTTGGGACTTGGACTTCTCAGCAATGCTGAAAATGTTAGCACTTTGGCAACTTTTGGAGATGGACTAAATGTCTTTTTTATAAAGGTTGTACATGAGTCTTTGGGAGCCAGGGGTGGAATTTCATGGTTTATGTCAGTGGCCCCCAGGCCTCATGTATTTGCAATGTGCATTTGTGATTGGTTCATTGTCTAGCGCTTGGATTGGTGGTGTCAGTGCTACACCCTCCTAGGGGGTGGAGCCAGGATGTGATGTAATGGCATGATGAAGGGGTGTCTCTCTCTCTTGCCAGTTTCCACCTTGCTGTTTGCTGCTGCCATGAACTGCGGCCCCACCTTGCCACCCTGCCTTGGAGCCAACTGAGTATGGACTGAAACCTCCAAACACTGTAAGAAATAAACCTTTCCTTTCCCAACTTTGGGAATCGGGTATGTTGTCTCAACAACTAGTGAAAAGTAACTAAGACAGGCACTTAGCTGAGCAAAACACTGAGCCCTTATCTCTGGTCTTATATTGGAATATAAGTGCCTGAATTAAATGATACCTTGTTTTTCCACAACTTATCAGAACAGAGCATTTGCAGAAGCATAAAAAATGTAGCCTTTCCTTTAAAATAATTACATTATTAGCAACAATGTCCCTCTTTCCCAGACTCTATATGGATAATTTATGTCACCTCATTGACAGGCAAAATCAGAAGAACGAGATTCTTAATAATTACATATGTTCTTGCCTACAACATTGCATAGTGGATTCTATTCTCTTTACTATTCTCAGTGAAGAGAAACATGCAGACAAAGGAAAAGTAACTTGCCGAAGATGTGATAAGGAGGTGTGATGCCTCCACTTCATGGTAAAACTGATGTATTGAAAACTTCCTACATGCAAGTGCCCAATTTGCAAGACTTTTGCACATCCAGTATTTTCATTGCTTTAGGTTGTGGAATATTTTTGAAGATCAATCATAGAATGAATTCATCTTCATGTCTTTGTCAAGGAACAAAATAAAGTTAATATAAATTCTTCACAGTGGAAGTTTTTAGTTTAAAATGTATCTTAGATAGACTATCCTCAGTTTGTGTAAGAAAAAGCAGAAATTGCTTGTGGTTTAGCTCTGTTTGTCAGGGGCTGGTAGGGAATCTTGATAACAACTTCTAACTCTACAGCAGCACCCTTGGTGTTGCCCAGAGTGTCTCAGCCACAGCACAGCATGTGAAAGAAAGCAGCTGCTTGGAGAAACACTTTCTTTTTCTGTATGACCAGCACTTGAGTGTGAGGTTAGCTATAATGTGACTAACCTATTTTGGTCACAGTATTGCCTTATTGAGTATTTTGTTGTGACTGCCTCTTTGCAGAGTGTGATTTCATAATGTGCGGCCCTGTCACATCTGGGTAACTGTGCAGACATAGCACATTATCACACAGAGCCCAGTGGGCACCTAGTGGTGGAAAATACTTGGTGTTCTGATAAGGTTTCCTTAAGACTTATTAAGATTCTCACATAGGTCTCTAAAAACGCATTATCTTTATTCCTAACTCCCCTCATTTCTACTTAGAAAAGGAAATGGTTTTCCTTCTAAATACTATCTGCTATTCTGTTGTAGTGTTGAAAGAGAGAGAGATAAGAAGAGCAAGGAAGCCAGAGAGTGAGAGAGACAGAGAGACAGAACTTGAGAGAGAGATTTTTATATCGGAGAAAGGGAAAATAATCTTACTTTTTTCCATCACAGAAGCAAAATGGGAGCCTCCCAAATATAGAGCATTTTTAATATTGAGGCTTCTCAAAGAATCACCTCAGCCAACTAGGCTGGAGGATAGAAGTGAAAGGTGTACCCCTCAGAATCCTGGTCTGCAATACTTACTTTACTGCATTTACATTTAACACTTGAAAAAGTACATATGGCAATTATCATTTTGTAGATAAGGACACTGCTCCATGAGAATAATTAATTTGTCTAAGACAATACAGCTAGAAATTGAATTCAAAATTTTATGTAATGCAGTTAAATCAACTATCTGAAGTTGGTATACTGGGGTTGACTTTAGAATCTAAATCCAAGAATTATGCTTACACCCACTGTATTTTCCTCTCCTTTTATTTTAAGAGTGACCACATGTTTTATGCTTAACATCACATTCACTGGAATTCAACTTTTTTGAGTTTCTTTTCTTTATGATATTTAATGCTGACTCCCACCAACCTGACAATTAAGTAAAATATAAAAGCATCAGAAACTCAAAATTAATGCAAATAAATATTTTTCAGATAAATTGGCATTCATCTAATAATTTTTAGGTCCAATCATTTCCCTTAAACCTTATTTTCCTGGGTCAGAATGCCCTGTATTATCCATTTGTACCTATGCTGTCTCTGGAAATTTACATATGTCCAAATCTTTCGGGGAAATAATGGGTGTTCTAGAGTGGTCATATTCATAAACCATACAGAAAAGGGAGAAATTGCTGTCATTTCACCAATGGCAGAAATCAGTTTCTGGAATAGAGTAGACACTCCAGGCTTACTGAAGCTGAAAATGAATCATAAGTTAGATTAATGTATAAAATTCATCATGAAAACGTGTGCCAATACTTCCAAAGCTGAGTGAAAGACTGCTGTCTTTACCTGTGTTGCAAAGTAGCTTTGCTTGTTTGAAAACTCAGGAGGATAATATTGTTTCTGAAGTTAAAATGTAGCCACACAGGGGGTGGAATTTACCATGTAAATTATGTAGGTCATATAAATGTTATTTCTGGCTTACAGGAAATATTGAGAATATCACCATTTCCAGCTGAAAAATAAGGCCAAGCAAATGGAAATAAGGAAGGAGGATTATAAAAAACAGTGTTCCCTTTAGTTTCCTTCTCTTTTTGCAAGCTCATTAGAGCCATTATATTTACAGAACAATTGAAACAAGGAAAATTATCATCCTCAGATGGACTGCACACTCTGGTGACTACTCACTGAATCCAGGGCATGTTGATGTTTATCATCATTAAGAAAGAGGAAAAGAACACCTGCAGTTTACATACTCTGAGAAATAGTAGCTTACTTTACTGAATAAGTAATTTTCTAGTTAACAGACATTTTCTAGTTGATATACTAGTTGGATGCTAGCAGCAATTAACACTTTCCACTTAACTATAGTACAAAACTCTGTACACGTAGCTAGCTTATTTCTCTTTCCTTTGTCCCACATCTCTTCATTTTAGCTTGTTGAATCAGGTGTTACAGCAAGGATTTCAGGACTCTGTCCTTCAAAATTCTGGTGCTGTAAGATTGTGTTAGGTTCAAACATCTGGGTTCATTCACAGAAGCCCACCATACTGATGCTCCTGATCAGTGTGCCACACTTGGAGAATCATTGTCTCAAGTCACCAAAATCGTTTAGGAAACAAATTGTTATTTAGAAACAAATACTCAGTATTCATTTTAGAAATATTATTACTCAAGAATTTTTAAATTGCTGACTTATTTCGAACAATAATATGTAGCCAAACAAAATATGAAAGACTTTCCAGACCTTCTCAAATTTATATCAGAAATCCTTAAATCTAACGGGATATTTAACCTGAAGAAGAGATTATTATGGGGAAACAGATCTTCAGATGTTGGGTATAACATAGAAGAGGGATTTGATTGTGTTATGCCCCAAGCAGAAGATGAAAAAAATAAAAATTAAGGAATCAGATTTGGGGACACACAAAGGGTTTTAAACTGTGAAGTGTCAAGCAAATTGCCAAGGTGATGGTTAAACTAGACTTCTTACTTTCAAATGTGAGGTCTATGCTTTTTCATAATACAGAATTTTAAAAAGCCTTGATTGATAGGAGTTCAGAAACTACAGAAGTATAAAGTATTAATACATTTAAACTCCATCTCTAAATAGTACTTGGACATTCATTTGTATGTAGTGGAGAATTTTGGTCCCTTCTCAATACATTTCCTTTCTGTTCCTGAGAAAAAACTCTTCCGCCCAACGATTTTTCTCAGCTCGCATTGTAAGTAGGCACGGTGAAGTGCAGCCATGAAACTAAGTTTTAATCAAATGGAAAATAAACGGAAGTAACGTTATATGGCATCCTCTTTATTTAGTGAAAAGACCTTTGCAGTGCACTGGCTCATTCTCATTCCTTCCTACTGGCTGGAGATGTGGACATCTGGAAAACCCATGGAAGTTTCGTGTTTAAAGTGGCAGGGCTAACGACCTCACCAGATTTTCCATATTAATTTCTGGAGCAGGAGGCAATTTACTGACCATTCACGGAGAAAGAAACAAGTTAATTTTTTAAAATTCTTTTTTTATTTGATGAAAAATATGTCAAATTTCATAACAAAATAATAAGAGGATAACAATAGTTAACACACTGTGTATTGGTATCTTCAAATTATTCAGAATACATGACACAAACCAAAAATGTGTGAAACACTTTGCTACTAGAATGTATCCTCTTTACCTAATGCACTACATTTTAAGAATTGAGGGCATGATTTTGGCTAAAAAAATAGGAAATAATAAGTAGTTGTGCAACTGTTGAACCTGAAAGAGCACTACTTATTTTATTCCATAAAAAGCCACCTAAACAAGGGTACTGTGTATGTCTTAAGAACATTTACTAATTTATTTTTGCTGTCTTAATCATGCAATTAATAAAATTTCAACTTTTAAATATGTATATATTAACATGAAACATCATCCTTCCTGTATCAAAGGGATTAGAATTATCACATAATTTTACATAATTCAGGAATTTGAGATGAGAAATGTGGGTTTGTGAGGTCACACAGCCAGTTAGTATCAGTCATAGATTTGACCTTCATTTGTAGCTAGCTTAGCTTTACTTAGATCTCTACAAATCATGCCACCTTTGTTTATTTAATTGGCTTCTTTGGTAGGCAGTGGCAGTGATGGCCCCCAGCGGTTGATCTCTGTACTCTTACAGTCCCTTAACTCACTGATCTGGGCTTGCGTATGTGACTTATCAGAGCCATTAGCAAATGACATGCTTGCAGACACGCACAAAAATTCCTGATGAATCTTAGTTTGGGCTTTCTTGCTCTTGGTGACACTGCCGTCATACGGAAGTTTGAGCTGGCCTACCTGAGGAGACGGTGATAGGAGCCTTCTGGGCTGAGGCCACCAGCACATCACCAGCTGATTGCAGCTGTATGAGTCACACCAGGAAAGAGCAGCCCGAATCACAGGCAAGTAGAGTGATTGCTCTTTTCAGTCACCAAGTTTTGCAGTGACTTATTTGTAACCAGTAACTGGTGCAACTTTTAATTCAAGGCAAATTTTTACATTTCTAAATGAATTTCCTTGGTCAGGCAAATATTCCACAACTTTAGGACATAGTCATCAATAAATAAAATTTCAATCTTATTCTTTGTAGTGCTCATGTTTCCTCTAAGACTATTCAATACAATGCAAATTTCATAATTTGTGTATTGATCTAATTCATGAAACTAAACATGAATTTATATTTAGAGGAAAGTAATCATAGGTTTTAAAATTACTTAATTTATTGGTGTGTACTCCTTCCCCGTGTGTATTTTTACTTCATAAAAAGAACACTCCCTTCCATGGTATTCAGAACAACGAGAGAATTTAGCATAGTATTTACTAAACTAGTGACAGGTCACCTTTTAGAGAAATGTGTCATGGTTTTAGCTTGACAGTGGTTTATATCTGTACTTATTTATTTGCCAACTTGAAAAAGAGGCAACAAAACTGCTTCTTGACTTCTTTTGACAGAGGGCAAAAATTATGTGACCATTTTGCGTTCATCAATTCAGACAGTAGAACCTGTGACAAGATTATAAAGGAAGCTGTGTGGGCGATATGAAATATGCCCACACACGCCTGCCGTGCTATCTGTGACATATACCTCATAGGACCCTGGTTCCTGTGCTGAGTCCTCAAATATAAGTGGAACTGTGAGAGATTGTATGTTGAATGTTTATGGAGCAGTATGGCTTTAATATATCTTTTTTTTAAAAGAAAATTATATATAGTATATATCAGTGATGAGAAGGTTTAGTGAGGGATATGGGATTTGTTTGGGGAACACAGACCCGGTTAACTTTTGCTAAGAATATTCTTCCAGGCCTGTCTATATAAAGCATACTGACACAGAGAGTTGAGTAGTTTATTTTCTCTCACAATCAAAGATGGTCAATGTCTAACCATGTTCAACTGTATCACAGCATGAAAGTCCTAATGATATGAGATTTTCATGGACTATATTCACAATAATGTATTATTTGGTAAATGACTAAATGTAAGAAAAAGTGAATAAAATCTAGTTTAACCAAATTATATCTTTTTGTTTGATTTGTTTTCCTGTAATTTTGTTTGTATAATTCCAGTTATCAATGTGTGTGCACTTAAGTGAATATTGACTTAAAACAGACTATGTTATTTTGAGCCTACTTTCTGCAAAATAATAGTAACTGAATTTGAATAGTTTGATCTACAGATTGAAATGTCCTTTTGCATATATTAGAACAAAACTTTAGTATATGTATTATTGTTGTGTTTAAAGATATGTACTGTTATTTTGTTGTATAATGTGAAATCAAATTGAGTTAAATGAATTGTTCAAATTCCCACCACTAACAAAGGAGCATATTTAATTTCAGGTTTTTGCATCCAAAATGTGTAACTGCTTTTCCTTTATGCTACCCTTGTAAGGTGGATCCTACAGTGAGCTTCCTATGTCAGCCCTTATCTCCTTCAAGAGCTAAATCACTCATTTCCTAACATTGGGAGTTTTGGTGACTGATACCTTACACCTGAGTCAGCAAGTTCTTTTGTGACTTAGCCAAGCCCAGAAAGGACACACCCTAGCCCAAATTTGTGTCCTTTGGGAAAATGCCAGTCCACTGTAACCACTGCTGATGCAAGGGAACAAGGTCTTTTCCATTTGCTCCAGTTCTAGACAACTCTAAAAGTCCATTCTAGATGCTAGAGCCCCTCAAGCAGGGAAATCTATGCTTTCGTTGTAAATGCATCTCAGTGTACACAGACCAGTCCTGGTGTTGATCCCAAGATTACTTGCAAGAAAGTAAATGTGCATAAGCCTGTAATGGTTGATACATTGTGTCAACGTGAGAAGTTTAGAAGTTTAACTCACTCAACCCTGGGCCAGGTTTCTCATTTTATCAAAATCCTGAGCCTGTGCAAGAGGAGGGCACAGAGATAGTATGAGTGCTGCACTCACCTAGAGCAGGTAGCCTGCATACAGCACAAGGGAGGAAAAGAGGCGAGGCTTGCTCCGCAACACTCTTTGCTCTTCTTGCTTTTGCTGTCTTGCATCATCACCATGAACTGTTGCCCCTCTGCCACTCCACCCTGCATTGGAGCCAGCTGATTATAGACTTAAACGTCTACAAACTGTAAGCCAAATAAACCTTCCCTTCCTTAATTTTGGACATCTGGTATTTTGACTCAGCAATGAGAGAAAAGTAACAAACAAAGCTTCTGTCTCAAAGTCTGTTTACTAAGGACTACAAGAAGTGAATATTTTTTGTGGTGTTTCTTTTTATGTTTCCTTAAAATAGTATTAATTCATTTGGTCAACAAAAGCAGGAGGATTTCTAAAGAAGTAACTTAGGAACACCTTGTCTCAAAGAAAATAAAAGAAAGAAAAAGAAAAAAAAAAGAAAAGAAAAGAGAAGAAAAAGGACTGAGAATGTAACCCAGGGCAAAAGACCTGGATTCAGTCCCCTACTATACCATCCTCCAAATAAAATCCAATTAGGTTGGCAAAGGTCAATACAACCCACTTTGTTCTTGTTAGTTGTTTAAACGATGTTAATATGATACAGTTAGTCAAAAGATTCTATTTAGTAATGCCTATATGAAGCCATTTTGACTTTGAAAGACAAGGTGTAAGTTCAGTTATGTGCTACTACTCTTGAAATAGTGATAATGGGCTTAGCAAAAACTGATTAAATTTGGAGTATTTATGCTATGGAAATTAAACTTGAGGCTTGACCTAGTTCAATGTTTCTCCAAATTTGAGTTATAAAAATTTAGATTTGAAGAGTTATTGACTACAGATTATTCTGAGTTCATATTTTGTCCAAAAAGTGGAGGAAGAAGTAATTCTTTTATTTTTGTCTACAGTGAGCCAAAAAAATAATATAAAATTGAATAAAGATGCTTGTGCTTGAAATGCTTTTGGTGAAATGTATACAGCTATACATATATAAGCATATATAAAATATTTCATAAACATCAACAGACTCACAGACCCTTTGAATTTCTGAGATGTTCTGGAGTCCTTGGGTCTTGCTAAAAAGTTTGAGACTAATGTGGCATACTCTCTTAAAAGTCTGAGAAAACTGTGCCTTTTTGATTAATAAACAGTGGATATGTAAATTCATTTGAATATATAACATATATGTGCATTTATGTATGCATATATTTATATGTATAATGAAATATAGCCTACAAAGCATCACACTGATAAATATTGTAGCCTTTCAGTTGTCACAAAAATTAATATCTATTCTATTAGTAAGATTTTGTTCATAATATGCTACTTAAACATAATAAATGTATAAGTTAAATCTCCATGTAGAGTCTACCACTATAAGTTGTATAAATACAAAATGCACAAAAATGTACTCAACTTTCAAAACTTATAAGAATATAACACAGGCAAGTATTTATTTTTAATTTAATTTTTAAAAAAAATTTTATTTTAAATTGGGTAAAACTAAACATAGCAAAACATAACAAAGCAGATCAGAAGAAAACAATGTAAGAGACACAGATTTCAAAGCAAGACAATAGGAGATCTTCACTGTCTATCATATTATCTCTTTTTTTCTTCTAAATAGTTGTCCATATCTTCACACACAATGAATTCATATAAAACAAAATAGTATTAAACTGATCAGAACAGGATGATGAAGGCATTTTAGGCCTTCAAAACCAGACAATAGGGAAATCAGCAGTGGCTGGATAATGTCTCTCATTCTCTTCAAAATGGCTATCCATACCTTCATACATGTTGAAATTAAACAATACAAAACAGATTAAAGTCCCTCTGAACAAAGAATAATATTATTGCTGGATTTCACATCATGACACTACACAATCAGCACTGGGTACCATACTGTCTCTTTTTCTTCAAAGTAGCTGTTCATTTCATCATGCATTGTATAATCAATTCTCATAAACTGTTTAGGAGAAGTTCTATGCATGTATGAGTCTCTACATGTATACCTATCCTTTCCGTATTAGAGGGAAAAACAAAACAAAACAAAACAAAACAAAACAAATTCCTAGAGAAACACAAAACAAAAAAGACAAATAACAACAACAAAGAGCCCAAAACACTGACAATATAGGCCTTCAAAACAAGGTGGTAGGAGCATAAATGGGGTTGTTATTTTACATAATGATCTTCAAGAGTTCCTCTGATTACCATACAATAATATGCACAATTGTTCCAATCCTATGAGTGTTAACTATTTTGTTCCAAGAACTTACAGAATTTGTAACACAATCATCCTAGTTATCCTAAGTGTGTTTATATAATGTTAGATATTTTTTCTTTTCCCTTCCTTTTTTCCCCTCAATTTCCCTGATATTATTTTTCCCTTTTAAGAAGATTCTTATCCTTTTACAGTATTTATTGAGGTTTTGTATCTTATGTACTCCTACCATTTCTTACATTAGGGAGACTATATAATGTTTACACATGTGAGTTTGATTTATTTCACTTATGAGTATGGTCATTAGTTACATCCATTTATTTATAAATATCTCAATATGATCATTCTTTATAGCTGAGTAGTATTCCATTGTATAAAAGTACATCTTTTTTTAATCCATTCTTCAGTTGATGGGCATTTAAGTTGTTTCCAAGATCTGGCCATTACAAATTGTTCTGCTATAAATATGGGTGCATATATATCACTGTGCTATGATGTTTTCAGTTCCTCTGGGAATATGCCCAGAAGTGGAATAGCAGGTCAAATGGGACTTCCAATCCCAGGTTTTTGAGGAGTCTCCAGACTGACCTCTGAAGTGGTTGCACCAGTCTACACTCCGACCAACAGTGCAGAAGAGTTCCTTTTTCCCTGCAACCTCTCCAGCATTTGTTGTTGGTAGGTTTCTTTATACAGGCCATTCTTTCTAGAGATAGTATCTCAGTGTTGTTTTAATTTGCATTTCTCTAATGACCAATCATGCTGAAAATTTTTTCATGTATTTATTTTCCAATTGTATTTCTTCATCTGAGAACTGTGCATTCATCTTGGGTGCCCATTTCTGGAATGGGTCTTTAATTTTGGGGATCTGGTTTTTTAAAATTTTTTATATGTTCTAGACAGAAGTCCTTTGTCTGAGAGACCATTCACTAAGATTTTTTCCCAATTTGTGGATTTTCTTTTTACTATGCTGGAGATTTCTTTCGACATGTAACAACTCTTTATTAGGATGTGATCTCAGTTATTAATTCTGTGAAGTATTTATGTGTGATTTGATCCTTGTTCATGAATTCTCTATATACCCTTATGTCTTCAAGATTTCTACCTACTTTGTCTTCCAACAGATTTAGTGTTTCTGTTTTAATATTTAGATCTTTGATCCATTTAGACTTTAATTAGGCATGGGTCTGGTTTTAGTTTTTGGCATATGGAAAGCCAATTTTTCTAGCACCATTTATTGAAGAGACTATCTTTCTTCCAGTGGATGTGTTTGGCTCTTTTATCAAAGATAAGGTGGCTGAGTGTGTTTGTAGTTGTAGTCGTATCTTCTAATCTATTCCACTGATCTTCAGGTCTGTTTTTATTCCAGTACCATGCTGATTTTATTACAGTAGCTTTGTAGTATAACTTCAAGTCAGGGATTGTGATGCCTCCTGCTGTGCTTTGTTGCCCAGAATTGCCTTTGGTATTCCAGGTCTCTTTTGGTTCCAGATGAATTTTAGGAGTGGTTTCTCTAGGTATGTTAGTGGTATTTTGATTGGGATTGCATTGAATGTATATAGTAATTTTGGGAGAATGGCCATTTTTACAATGTTTGTTCTTCCTATCCATGAACAGGGGATGTCTTTCCATTTTCTGAGGTACTCTTCAATTTCTTTTTGAGGGTATTATCATTTTCCCTGAATAGGTCTTTTACTTCTTTTGTTATATTGGTTCCTAAGTATTTCATTTTTTTTTTTTTTTTGGATGCTAGTGTGAAGGATTTGGCTTCTCTTATTTCTCTCTCATTGATTTTGTTGTTAGTGTATAGGAATGCTATTGATTTTTGAGTGTTGACACTGTATCCAGCTACATTACTGAATTTATTTATTATACCTAGGAATATTTCAATGGAGTTTTGGGGGTCTTCTATGTAGAGTATCATGTCATCTACAAATAAGGATAATTTAACTTCTTTTTTTCTTATACTTGCTCCTTTTGTTTCTCTCTCTTCTCTGATTACTCTGGCTAGTATTTCTAGTACTATGTTGAATAGGGGTAGTGATAAGAGACATCCTTGTCTTGTGACTGATTTTAAGGTAAAGGCTTTCAGCTTTTGGCCATTTAATATGATGCTGGCTGTTGGTTTATCATAGATGGCTTTTATCATATTGAGGTAAAGACAACCTATTCCAATTTTCTGTAAGGTTTTTATCATGAATAAGTGTTGGACCTTATGAAAAGCTTTTTCTGTATCTATAGAAATAATCATGTGGTTCTTATTTTTGGCTGTATCGATATGGTGGATTACATGTATTGATTTATTCATGTTGAAACATCCCTGCATTTCTGGGATGAATCCCTCTTAGTTGTGGTGTATAATCTTCTTGATTATTTGCTGCATCCTGTTTGCCAATATTTTATTGAGAATTTTTGCATCTATGCTCATTAGGAAGATTGGCCTATAGTTCTCTTTGTTGGTTGGGTCATTCTCAGGTTTTGGTATTAGAGTAATATTTTCTTTAAGGAATAAGTTAGGGAGAATTGCTTCCTTTTCAAATTCATTGAAGAGTTTGAGGAGTGTAAACATTAAATCTTCTTTGAAGTTCTTGTAGAATTCCTCAGTAAATCTGTCTGGACTTCGGTTTTTCTTTGTTCATAAGGATTTAGTTACATTTTCAATTTCATTAATTGAAATTGGGTTATTCAGCAGTTTTACATCTTGTAGACCCAGCTTTGGTAATTCATATGTTTCTAGGAATTTGTACATTTCTTCTGTGTTTTTAAGACTATGAGAGTAGAGTTTTTCGAAATATGTATTGATGATCTTATGTATTTCCAAAGAGTCTGTAGTGATTTCATCCTTTTTGTTCCTTATTGTATGAGTTTTGAGTTTTTTCTTTCCCTTTTTAATAAGTTGGCTAGCGGATTATCAATTTTATTTATTCTTTCAAAGAACCAACTGTTTGACTCATTGAATCTTTGTATTGTTTTCGTAGTCTCTATTGCATTGATTTCTGCTCTTATCTTTATAATTTCCTCCCTTCTTTTGTCTTTGGGTTGACTTGCTCTTCTTTTATAGATGTTTGAGTTGTAGCATCAGATTGTTTATTTGTTATTTGTGTTCGTTCTGTTTTCCTGATGTGGAAATTCACAAAGTCCCCTCTGAGGACTGCTTTCATTGCATCGCACAGGTTCTGGTAAGATGTATTTGTATTTTCATTGCTTATAGTTATTGTTTAATTTCTTCTTTAATTTCCTCTGTGACCCACTGATTACTCAGGAGTGTATTATTCAATTTCCACATGTTTGTTGTTTTTTTTCAGTTTCTTTTGTCATTAATTTCTAGTTTCATGGTGCTATGGTCAGATATTATGCATGGGATAATTTCAATTCTTTGCATTTACTTAAGCATGTTCTGTGGGCTAGTATATAGTTTATTTTAGAGAATGTTCTAGGTACTGCTGAGAAGAATGTATATTCTGATATTGTTGGTTGGAACACTCTGTATATGTCCATCAAGTCCATTTGGTCACAGGTGTGATTCAGTTCTGTTATTCTTTTGCTGATTTTCTGTCTAGCTGATCTTTTCCTTTGTGACAATGATGTGCTACGTTCTCTTGTTATAATTGTGTTATTGCTTATTTGATTTTTCATTTCTGTTAATACTTCCTTTGTATAGCTGGGTGCTCTGGAATTTTGTGCATAGATATTTAAGATTGTTATATCTTCCTCTTGAAGTTTTCCCCTAACTAGTATGTAGTGACCTTCTATATTTTTTGGATCATTCTTCGTTTGAAGTTTACATTGTCTGCAAACAGAAGAGCTACCCCTGCTTTTTTTGAGGGGGGATCCTGTTACATGGAGTATTTGTTTCCATCCTTTGACTTTCAGTCTATGAGTTTCCTTTTGGGTTAGATGGGTTTCTTCTATACAGCATGGTTGTATGTTATTTCTTGATCCATTCTGCCAGTCAGTTTCTTTTAATTGGTGAATTGAGGCCATTTACATTAATGGTTATAACTGATATATATTGGTTTGTTTTTGTCATGTTATCTTTCTGCTGTTGATTCTTTACCTTTCTATTCTGTTTAATTGTCTGCCTTGCATAGTGTTTTTGCCTATGTCTATCTAGAATGTCTTTCAGTATTCTTTGCAGGTTTGGTTAGGTGGTCATGAAGTTCTTCAGCTGTTCTTTGTCATGGAAGTATCTTATTTCTCCATCCATTTTGAAGGACAGTTTTTCAGGGTCCATAAGTCTGGATTGGAAGTCATCTTCCTTTAGGATCTGAAATACTTCACTCCATGCTTTTCTTGACTTCTTGTTTGTATTGAGAAGTCTGTTGTGATTCTGATAGGCTTTCCTTTATAGGTGATCTGTCTATTCTCTCTAGCAGCTTTTAATATTCTGTTCTTATGTTGGATTTCTGGGATGTTGATTATTATATGTCTATTTGTAAGGTTTTTTTTGTTGTTGTTGTTATGTCTATTTGGAGTTCTATATGCTTCACTGATCTATATGCCAGTATCCATTCTCATGTTTGGGAAATTTTCAGACATTACTTCTGTAAATAGCCTCTTGATATCATTTGTGTTATCATCTTTTTTTTCATTTATAGCTATCAATCTTATGTTGCTTTTCTTTGCATCATCTTGCAGCCATTGAATTATTTCCTGATTCCTTGTTATTTTTAGAACATCTTTCCTTTCCTGTTTACTAGCTGCAATCTTGTCTTTGAGGACTGAAATTCTGTCTTAACTTTTATTGAAGCAGTTTTGCCAACTTTTGATGGAATTTATTTCCTGAATATCTCTTCATACATTCTGTTTGTTTCTTATATTGTTCATTCAGGGTTTCCATCTTTTTGCATTATTCTCTAATTTTTTAACTATGTCTTCTTTCAGCATTTCTTTCATTAAATTTATCATTTCTTCTTTTACCTGGGAGATTATTTCTGATCTGAGTTCCGTTATACTTTCCCAGAGTCATTTCTTTACTTCAGTTGTTATCATTTCAGGAATTTCAGGTGAGTGGCTTACATTTTCTTGTGTCCATGTCTCCTAGGCTTGCTTGGGTTGAGCTCGAAGTTTGAGATTGCATTTTGCTCTTTTGTTTTGTCATTTTTCTATATTTCTGGGTTTTGAGAGATGTGTCAAAGCTTCCCTCATGTGCTGGAAATCACCTGGCCCATTTTTGGCTCTGTGAGCAGACTGCAGGCAACTGCTAGCTGCTTGGAGGTAACTGTGCATGGCCCAGTTAGGCCTGCAAGGTCTCCCATGAATCCTCTGATGATTTGTGAGGCTGGGCATTGTCTTACCAAAGCTTTCCCATTTGCTAGGATTCAACTCATGCGTGTTTGGCTCCAAGGACTGAATTCAAGCCCCTAGTAGCCACTTGTAGGTCACTGAATGTGTGCCAGTTAGGCCCAAAGGGACCTCCTGTGCATCCTCTGGTGATTTGGGACGTTGGGCATAGTCTTACCAGCTGGGATCGACTTTCCAAACTTCCCTGTGCACTGAGATCCAACTCAGGGACATTAAGCTCTCTGGACTGAATTCATGCCCCTGCTAGCCACCTGGAGGTTGCTGGGTGTGGCCCAGTTAGGCCCGTGGGGACCTCCCATGCATCCTCAGATGATTTAGAATGTTGGGTTTGGTCTTACTGGCTGGGAGTGACATTCTGAAACTTCCCTGTATGCTGGGATTCAGCTCATGCACATTCAGCTCCCAGGACTATTATTTTTAATTTTAAAATCTTTTTTTTTAAAGAGAGTAAAAAAAAAAACCAAAACCAGAATAAAGCAAATCAGAACAGAGCAATGCAAGTGATATAGCACTTCAAAACAAGTCAACAGGATCAACAATGGCTACCATTATTATTATTATTATTTTATTTTATTTTAAAGACAATAAAATAAAACAAAGGGCAAGTATTTTTAAAATAATTTATATTCCTATTTTTTCTACAAAAATACTTCTCCTTTAGTACATCTAAAATATTTTGGGTAATCTCTCTGTTAAATAGTACAGCCCAATTTTCTAGGGTTTAAAAGATTATTCCATTTATTTCTGCATTTATCAGTATTAACTGTGCACTTGTGTAGATTTGGTTTTATTCTTCAGTATTAAATATTCACATGTAATTGCTAGGACTTGAGTGTTTGTATGTTTTCTTTTAGAAAATAATGTCAAATAGCTATCTAAAAACATTGCACTGATCTGCATTTTCAATGGCAATATTTGACTGTCAATGTTTTTTTCTGGCATATCATATTTTGATTTTCATTAATATGCACTTTAGTGAGAACTTTTATGTGTGATTATTAGATATTTGAATATGCTTTATGGTAAATGCTTGCTTAAATATTTTCCCCATATTTTATATTTATCTTTTCATTTGACACCTCTTTTTTACTTGAGTTTTTGCTTAATTAGAACTTTTGATTTTATATATTCAGTTTATATTCCCCATGTATGATTTCTCTATATATGTTTACATATATATCATATGCATTTCAAACATTTTTTTCTACTGTGTCCTTTAAACTATGATCATCATTGGATATTTGGATATATAGAACATCCTAATTTTTACAAATTAGAATTTATCAATTGTTATCTTTTGGTTAGTCATCTTATGTGCCATTTAAGAAATGTTAATATATTGATCATAAAGGTACCCCCATTTACTATCCTTTATGTTTTTTCTTGTTTCATAATTTCCACTTAGATCTACATACATTTGGAATTCTTTGTGTGCTCAGGGCACAAAGCTCATTTTCCCACAATATATTATCATAGATTTTCTATGTATAGAACTGTTTCTAGACTTCATTTTATTCCATTAGTTAGCTTTTCTATTTTTATGTTGAAAGCCTAAAGGCTAAATTATTATAAATTTCTGATAAGTGTAGTTATCTGATATTGTAAATACTCTGACTTTGCTCTTATTCAGGATTGCCCACCTTCATTTTGGCACCTTGCAAGTCCATCTGAATTTTTAAGTGAATATACCAATTTTTAAAAAATGAATGCAATGATTTCAGTCAGTACCATACTGTATCTATAAAACTTTGTGGAGAATTAACATATTTGCAATCTTTGATCTATTCTTTTATTTTGTCATTCAATTACTTTTCTCAATAATATTTGGTAATTTTGAGTTCAAGGATTTTGCACATTTTGGCAGTAGATTTACACCCAGGAATTTGATATGATTGATGCAAACCTTAAAAGTTTGTTTTCAAAATTTTGAGTTTCTAATGAAGTCGGACATGTTAATTTTATGATTTTTGACATTTTATCTAAGGATGGTTTGGGATATTTTGTGTTCATAATCTTAATATTTTCAAACAATGTCCATATATTTGTTTTAAAAAATCTAATAGTTTTTATTTCTTTTTATGAGGTATTGCATAGGCCAGGGAATTCAGTACCATGTTGAATAGAAGTGGTGATATGAGTTACCTTTCTACAGTCACAATCTTGATGAGAAGTTTCAATATCATTTAAATGATATTTGTTATGAACTGTAATAGATATCTTTTATTAAATTAAGAAGATTGTCTTCCATTCCTACTTTGTGAGAATTTTTATTATGCAAGAATATTGAATTGTGGCCAGGATTCTCCACATCTTTTGGAATGATTATATCATTGTCTTCCTTTGTTCTCTTGATATGATTAGTTAGACTGACTGCTTTCTAAGCAGTGTTAAATTTCTTTTGGGAGCCTAAATTAATGCCAGCTTAGCTTGGATTTGTTATCTGTCTTATTTGCCTTGCTTGTATTTTGCCTAGAAATTTTCAATTATGCATGTGAAAAAAATTTACCTGTCATTTTCCTTTCTTATGATGTTCTTTTTAAATTTTAGATTAAAAGCAATGCTGATATTGTTAAGTAAGCTCTGAATTGTTACTTATCTGGCCACTGAAAATGTTTGTGTAGAATTATTGTCTTCGATCAAAAATATTTGGAAGAATTCAACAGTGAAATCATCTGGGCCAGGTTTGTTTTTTATTTTACCATTATTCTTTCAGTGTGAAGGTTATTAATATTATATTAAGGGGTTTTTTTACATATCAGGCTAATCAGAATTTCTAGTTCTTTTTTCTGCTAACTTTTGTATATTTTATCAATTTTCCCCCGGGCGAATATTTTTCTATTTCATTTAAATTATAGGAAACTTGACTTGGGCCATATTTAATTACATAAAACAAAAATATTTTACAAATGTTATCAATTCCATGTGTTGTATTAAATATGTAATATTAACAGAGTAAGTTAGCAATGGATCAATCATAATATGATGAAATGTCTATTTCCTAGTGAGATATTAGATCAATTTAAATAAGAATATATTTTTTGATAAATATTACTTGTAACTTATGCCATCCGCATTTCAAGGACAGTGCAAGCTACATAATCTCAACAAAATTAATCTTTTCCTTTCATTTTTATATGTTGGTAAGCACTATAGTGATGTTTCCATCACTATAGGTAATAGCACCCTCAATCATATTTTAAGAGATTTTTATGCTTGCTACAGTGAAAAGCTTCTTCATTAGAAATTGAAATATTTACAAAAGTCATGGCTTCATCAATATGTCATAAAATATAATAGCTCATATTTATTACCTATACCTTAGGCATGGTCTAGAATTTCAAATCAGTTTTAGTACACATGCATTAATTTTTCTCAAACATTTAGATAAGTAAAGGCAAAGATTGTAAATTGGATGTAATTATTTCCAGAAAATTAATACAGATTTCAGTCCTTCCAGAAATATCACCCCAGGTCGTAAAATCCCCTCAGTACTATTTACTTTTCTCTCCTCACAAATGGGTTCAAAGTAGAGCAAACCACAGGTAAACTCACAGGGTTTTCGTAGTGATGGGAACATGAGGTGAAGAATAGTAAGGGATTTAGGTCAAGAATATTAGCAAAGCCCCACCAGTTCAACTTTAGGGTAACGTGTATAAAATTCAGAGGCAAGAACTGCACAAGGCAGCCTTTCTTAGGAGCTTGGTTATACAAGTCCTGGGCCCGCTCCCACTCTTTGTGGCTGTCCGGGCAGACCATCTCACCTATTAAACGTGGCCAGGTGGACCAAGGGAAGCACGGACAACTGGGAGCTTTTCATTGCTAATCCTGGCCCTGACTCACTCTGTGACCTCTGTCGGTGTGTTTCCCCAGCTGGAAAGGGACGATCATAATAATGACCTGTTTAACAAGGGCTGTTGTGTGGATTAGCAGTTAATAGCATGTTTCATGAGACAAGGCAGCATTGAGCTTGTAATTACCAATAGAAAGTCTCTCCATGCTACAAAGTAAATTCATGCTTCTCTTAAAGAAAGCCCAGTACTCCAGGACATGAACACACAAAGCAGTTGAAATGGGGCAAGTTTTTAACTTGAGCAAAGAAATTTCATTTTTTAAAAGGATGCTTATGGACATTTAAAAGCTTTTATAAGGCTCATCTATACTTATTAGTTGGCATGTAAAATAAATTTTTAGTATCCTTAGTATGTTTTGCCCTTTAAAATCAACTGAGAATAAATGTTCAAGACTTGTGTAAAATCATTTTGCAGACATGAAACTTTTTGTGATTTTGCCTCAACATAAAAGATTCTTGTTTTATTTTGGAGAATTGCACTAAATTTAATGAATGTAGAGTTACGCAGAGCTATTTAGAACCCTATAATGTGCCATACCATGTAATATACTTCTAACTGTTTAGTACCGAGTAGCTGATTAAGGGTAAACTTAAATAGTAATTGAGTTAGTTCAATTTGCTAATGAATTCCATTTTCCTTTGTCTTCTTGTTTTTGACAAAGATGAAAAGTCAAAAACAAAAACAGAATTTGGAAAAATGAAGCTTGAATACTACATTTAATAAGAATTGGTAAAATACTTTGAAAAACATGAAACAAAAAGGCCAGGAAGATAGTGGATAATCTGCTCAGGCTATGACCCAAGGTCTTCCTACAGTGCTGTTGACAATGGCTATTTTTTTGTAAATTGATGTGTGTTTTAATGGAAAGTTGTGTGGACTCCTGCAAAGCACATCATTCTTGATCTTTGTAAATAAATTCTCTTTAAACTCATTAATTCACTAGGTACTTCTGAGCTTCTTGGTTAATACCAAAACAGGGTATATAATCTTTCGCTTTCTAAGGGAGAAATTGCGACTAAGAATTTGTTTAATATGTCAAATTTTTTGTTTTCAAAAGTGTATTTAGGAGCTAATTGTTTACTTTTTGTTGGCAGTTCATTAAAATGTCTCACCTACAATTAAGTACCAATTGTCTAAAAACCAATTGTCTAAAAAATTTGAAGTCTAGACTATGAATATAAACAATGATTAGCCTTCACAAATACAGAAGAATCTTGTAATGAGATCTTTGTAAAAACGTTTCTACCAGGAAATAAATGATATAATGTTGAAATGAATTTCCTCTATGTAGTAATTTTCAAAATTTTTTTTACTAAAAGTAATGTCCCAGTAACATTAGAGTATGCATGTAAAGGAATAGGGACATGGTTTCATTCACAAGAGTGCTACCCCACTACCTGTAAGGGTCTGAGATTTTCAATAGTATTGTGGTATGAATCTCTGTAAAAATAAGTAGGATTATTAACAGGATTCTTAACAGAGGCATTCTTTAAAGACCATCCCACACACACACACACACACACACACACACACACACACACACATACTTTATCACTCTGATTGAAGAACAACATTTCCTACCAAAGGGTAAGAAACTCTGGTTTAGCATAAAATAGAGGCCAATATTTTTTATTAGTTAATGGAATATCTCAAAAATGATGTCCTTTCATAAGCCAAACATTTTTCTATATAATTTAGTAAGGGTGGTGTTTATATTAATTTCAGCTAGAACTACAAGTTATGATACAAGAACCTTAGATGGTTTCACTTATAGATTCACCAGTAGATATATATTGTATTTCATTATCTGTTTCTGGTGAGTAGGTTTATATATTAGCTTGACGATTTTCATCATTGATGTACTATGAAATTAAGTAGCGTGTAATTAACCCCATGTTATTTAAAAATATCACACCTATGTCTTGCACATTTACCAGCAATCATTATTACATGGTTTATATAATTCCAGTAATAACTTCATTATTTTTATTAAATGGTAATGTGAAGCGTACATTAATTAACTTATAGATGGTATTTACGACCTAGACCTGTAGCTCATTGGTCAAGTGCTTACCTAACATGTGGGAAGCCATAGCTTCTATCCCCAGCACCACAAAAGAGAACAGATAATCCAAATGTATCAGTCATTATTACTACCACCATCCATTAGAGTTAAGTCTTCTTTTCCTTCTATTAGTATCTCTTTGCAATTTCTAAGGTTTTATCAGATATTAATAGTGTTTTATTCTATTACTAAAAACAAAATCTCAGAAAAATAGCTAGTAGGCATCTAATAGTTCATATTGTTAAAAACAACTCAACTGTAGTATAAAAATAAGTGTAAGGTTTTAAAGTAACAAAATTAGATAAGGCTCATGATTTTGTTGCTTGGTGTACCTCCTATCAGTGGTGTACTTGCTGTGATTCTAAGGGTCGTGTGTCTGAACTTCATGCAGAGTGATCACTAGATGGCACTCATATATTTGAGTCAATGAACACAAATTATCCTAGAGTTCAAATTAGGGCCAATATTTAAGCATCTCAACTAGATTCTGTAACCTACCACCCTCTAGCGTGGTAGCCATTGTGCGCTCTCATGTGTAAAATACTCGTGTCATGTGTGTAGGCACACAGAGACTTTGCAGCTAGTGTTAACATTTACCAATAAAGTTCTCCTTTCTGTTCATATTGAAAGGCTTTAGCTAAAAGACTTTAATTAGAACATAGTTTAATTTGACCTTAACTAATATGTCCACAGGGAAATATCTCCTTTCTATAAGATTCAAAAGGGATAGATTTCCTGTGACTGCTTTTCACAGGAAAGGCAAGACATACACATACACACAAAGTAAACACATCTACATGAATTAGTGAAGTAATGTTAGTTATTTCTAAGAACCATGCAAAATATACACACACAGACACAGATCTACAAAGCTATCATTTTATAAATAGAGAAGAGGGTCAGATGGGCTGAGAAATTTCCAGTATCTCCCACCTTTTATTGGGCACATCCTGTCAATCTGAGGCCTGATCCGGTGCTTTTAGAAAAGGACACCTAACTTTACAGCTGGTTTTCCACTGTGTTGACACTGTGGTAGATATCATGGTACCACCTTTCCCTTCGCGTTAGCAAAAAATATCAGCCATCAAAATACAAAGCTTGTTTGGCTGTTGATACGATCATGACAACTGTAAAATGATAGTTTTGAGATAAATGAAAATACTATGGAATTAATTTTAATTTTGATGGATGTGCTTGGCACTGTGGTTGTGTTAAAATATACTTCTCATAATTACCTTTTGTATAATGTTATGTATCATTTATTATTGTCAACACACATTCTGAAGGTTGTATAGAAAGCAAATGCGGTTAGAATGGAGTGTAAAATTGATTGAGACTGAGCTGAGCTGCGGAATTGGTGGAAAACTCTTCTGGATGTGTCTGGGTGGATCACAGAGGTGTGGCCTTCAGTCCACATTTGATCCCTGCTCTCTTCCTCTGTGACGCTCTTTCTCTACTTCGCTCCTCAGCCCCTATGAACTAAGCAGCTTTGCTTTGTCACACCCTCTGACATGACGCTCCTGGAACCAGCAGACTATGAACTGAATCCCCTGAAACTGGGATCCAAATTATACCTCCTTTTACAAAGTGAGTATTGCAAAGTGAGTATTAAGCATTCTTTTCCATGATGAAAAGCAAACTAAAAGAGAAATATAATGAGTTATCTGAGCTAAGTCCTAACATGCTCTCAAAGTGGAATAATATGATAGATGAAGTAAAATTAGCCAAATATTGATCATTATAGAAGTTATATTATTGCTGCATGATGGCTTATTGTGCTGTCTCACAACTACTGTGTGTAATTGAAGTTTTTCATAAAGTTTAAAATTTATGGGAGAAGAAATAGTAACCAGAAAGGTCCATTGTATCTTATACCTTTCAGTAGTCGAGATTGCCCCAGGGGTTCTGCAACAGATATTAGTATCTCCATGGAAACAGATCATGGAGATTGTAGTTTCTAGGAAAACATAGACTCAACTTTCTTTATTTTGAATAATTTAAAATGCTACAAAAATTGTTTTAACTAAATCTTAGTTGTTTAGTCTATCCCTGGTATTTTCCCAGTACCAAGTGAGGCTTTTTTCCCTCTGATTTCCTCTGCTTTAGGTATAAACATTTTTATTAGAACATTGTAGTCATTTTTTTTTCATAAGTTGAAATATTTTCCTACCAGAAATAGACTCAAAACTTTTAGTTTTTGATTGAGGCATTGTGTCAACTTGAGAATTTTAGAAAAATAACTAAGAGATTCAGCAGGGAGACAGGGTCTTTACGTTGTGAAATCCTCAGCCCATGCAAGAGGAGGGCACAGAGATACTGTGACTGCTACACCTGCCCTTGGGCAATCGGAGGTGGGGTAGGGAGCGATGGTAGGGGCACTGGTGGTAGCCTCCTTATAACATAAGGGAGGAAAGGGGTTTCTTCTCTCCTCTTCTTGCTCTTGTTGCTTTGCTGTCTTCTGCTGCCATGAAGTATTGCACCTGTGCCACACCACCCTGCCTTGGAGCCAGCTGATTATGGACTGAAACCTCCACAAACTGTGAGCTAAATAAACCTTTTATGCCTAAATTTTAGATGTCAGGTGTTTTGTGCAGGCAACAAGAAAAAGGTAACAAAGACAAGCATTGTAGTCATTTTTTTAGAAGTTGAAATGATATTTTGTCTCAGAAATACACTCAGAGCTTTCAGTTCTTATGTGGGACTTAAAATAGAGAGAGAAAACTATTTTCAAATACACAATATCTGCAGCAAGACATGCCTTAAAATATGTGTTACTTAGATGAAAATTTTCATTTAAACTTCTACTTTTGCACATAAATGCTTACTGCTATGCTACTTTTTTTGTTTTCTACCTTCTGAAGACTTAAACACATCCAAATAAAACTCTTAACTTTTTTCACACTTACATTAGAAGTTATCGGATAAAGGTTATTGAGACAGATGGTGTTGCTCTTCAAACATTTGTACAATTCTTTCTAATCAATAAGTATATAGTGAAGACAACTCAGAAAATCTATGCCGATCTTCCTTGGTGGCCCACACTTGTAATCACAGAACCTGGGAGGCTGAGGCAAGAGGACCACTGTGAGTTCGAGGCCAGCCTGGCCTGCAAAATGAGTGGAAGACTGAACAGAACCACATAGTAAGACACTGTCTCAAAAACACCAAAACAAAAAAAAAAAAAAGGAAGCTTATAAGATTTTGCTGCATAATTACAATTTCCCTTGCATTTCCTGAAAAATAAACCAAGATTTTTTTTACCTGTCTTGGGATACATGGCTGACACTTAAAGGTATTAGTTAAAATACACAATATCATTAATTTCAAGCATTTGGTAGGTAACACAACCAACTTTCCAGACTGTCTTAAATATCACAAGTGATCACAAGAGCTCTATAAAAGTGAGGAAAATGGTAATATTCAAAAGTGATTTTAAATATAAACATGAGAATGAATAATTTACCTAGTTAGTGAGACCTCTATTTCATAATTTATGACATTTTAAATGTAATATAAATTCTTTGGTAGAATTAGTATTGCATAATAAAAGCAATCTTTACTGTACTTGTTTCAGAGTCTTAAAAAATAGGATTGAATTTGGAAAGATTTGTTGGATTTTAAGAAAATTTTCTATTCAGCAGTTACAATAAAGCATAATGAAGCAAATTTTTAAATTATGTCCATTCAAAGAGACTACTGTGAAATATAAACATGAAAGTGAGAGAGAAAACATAATTTAATAAATCTAAAATCCAGATAGCTTAACAATAAATGGAGGGAATTTATGTCGTTCTAGTAGGTGATCTTGCTGTGACCCAGCAAACAGTGTTAGAAGGCTGGGTCTTTGGAGAACCATAAAAGTTATGATGGCTATCAACATAATGCAGTTGGCTCTTGTTTTGATTTAGACCTAAATGTTCCCCCAAAGTCTGACGTGTTCCAAGGTGGGGCTTTCGGATGGTGATCAGATCACGAGGGAACTGTACTCACTGGTAGATTTGTACACTAATGAGTTCATGGCTGAGTGTGAACTCATACTAATGAGTATGCTGTTAGGAGGTGGATCTGGGGTAAAGAGTGAAGTACTCAGGCTATAACTGGAAAGGTTTTTGCACTCATCTCTTTCCCCTTTCTCTCTGTCTTGACAGTCTCTGTTTCTCTGTGTCTCTCTCCGTGTCTGTATCTGTGTCTCTGTCTTTTTCCATCTCTGTCTCTGTCTCTGTCTCTGTCTCTGTCTGTCTCTCTCTCTTTCGCTCTCTTTGTTTCTCTCTCTGCTTCTTGGCCACCAAGAGTTGAGTAGCTTTCTTCTGTATTGCCCTTCTACCAGGCTCTCTCTCTCTCTTGGAGCAAGCTGACATCAATTGGACCCTCTAAAATATGAGCCAAAATAACCTCTCTTCCTTTAATTTGTGGGTGTCAGATATTTTGTTCCAACAATAAGAAAGTCACTAATACAGTCCCTTTTGCCCTTGTTCATTCCACCATGTGAAGACATAACATTTCTCCTTTTCAGAGGGTCACACTGTTCAAACACTGTCTTGGACGTAATTGTTACTCATGTTTCCGTTACTGTGAAGAATAGACACTCAAATGATAAGAAAACACGTTTATTTTGACTCCAGGTTTCAGAGGTGTCAGTCTATGGTTTATTTTTTGCGTGTGGCCTTTGAATCCCTTGCAAAGCAGTAAATCATGGAGGGAGCATGAGATGGAAACAGCTACTCCCTGACGGCCAAGAAGAAAAGAGAGGGAGATGGGGGAGGGACTACATCACCTTCAAGTTACACTCCCAGTAAGAACGAACGACTTGCCATTAGACTGTAACTCCCAGAGTTTCTACCACTTTTGAATATCGCCATAGGCTTGGACTAAGCCTTTAAATATATCAGCTTTTTGGTGGACATTTACCCATACCACAGCGGCAGTCCTTACCAGACACCGAATTCACAGTCTCCTTGATGCTGAACTTTGTAGGCTCCAGAACTGTGAGGAATCAATTTCTGTTCTTTATAAATTACCCAATGTCATTATTTGATGCATCAGTACAAAAATGGACTAAAACACGTTGGTAAACATTAAATAACACATTGTCTTTAATTTTTCTTTAATCAAGTTATAGCAATTCTTAGGTGTTTAAATGATCTTTACTCAATGATTCATAAAATGAGAGAGATCTTGTACAACCCTGACACATAAAGTTTTGAAATGTTCTCAATATGAGCTATGAATGAAGCTCTTATAGAATTTCAGTTTGAATATTAAAAAATTCTACCAATGTTCTTGATTCCAGTTATATACTTTAATTTGGTATTATTTTATTTAATTTATACTTGATAGAACAACACGGCATGGTTGAATATTCAGAAATACATTGTTATCTTGCCTCTTTAAAGAAACTTAGGTGATTTTCCCCATGAATCTATCTTGTCAATCTTTCAATCCCTTCTTTCTTTTTTTGTGCCAAAATCCACTACTCCTAGGTTGTTTAGTTTTCTATTAGCCCTCACAAGCTGAAACCCTACCTTTTACCATCAATATTTATATTATAATGTCCCCTGCTTTCACGTCAGAAATGGATTGTGCAGTGGAGAAATAAATTTTCAGGAGTACTAAATATATACTAAATGTCCAATCATACATAGAATCCATTTTTTAATAAATAGTACTCCCAAGCTGCACTTGGATAAATTTCCAGATTCAATACTTCTGAACTTCTTTGTCCTCTTACAAATCCAAGAAGTGCCAGTCTATGGCAGACCATTGACACCACTTTGGCCATCGTGTGAGCTCTGAATTAGGCTGTTCAAGAATGCACCAGCCACAAACCTGTGTCTCATTCAGCCCAAAGGTCATGTTGCTTTTG
Organism: Dolichotis patagonum; assembly: GCA_004027295.1. Taxonomy (NCBI): domain Eukaryota; kingdom Metazoa; phylum Chordata; class Mammalia; order Rodentia; family Caviidae; genus Dolichotis; species Dolichotis patagonum. Next base: position 46,833 of record PVJX010003677.1, on the reverse strand, counting down.
TTCTTAAGCTCTCTGGAGCATGTTGTCCATAAAAAGCAAAAATATGCAAGCAAGAGCACTTTAGTGGGTTTCAGTAGTTGATTTGGGATTGGTTTCCCTTACTTCATCATTTCTAAAAGGTACATGCTGAAACATCATAAAATTGAACAGTTTACTCAAATTTTGGTTAAAAAGTAGTTTACTTTAGGGAAGAAGGCCTCTGCTACATAACAGTTAGAAGGATATAAAGGCCATTAAAAAAAAGGCCTGGGAAGTGAACTCTGGACATTTGCCAGGTTGAAGGTTACTTTTAATTTGTTGTTGTTTCAGATCATTTGGCTAAGGTCTTTATATTTAAAATTTGTGAAAATTGTTACTTCAATTATCTTAAGCACTTTGCAAATATTTTTGTAGAGATGATAGATTTCAAATATAATAACGGTTTTCACAGAGAGAGGAACATTTTTTACATGAAACTTACCAGCTCCATTATTTACTGATGAAATAGAATAGCAGAGACAATTCCTCTGCTATTCATTTCATTTTTGAGATTACAACTGCATAAAATCATATTTCCATCATATTCTGTTTTACTGTTATCTGCTCCTCAGAGAATATTTTATTTTATATTCTCTTTATGATATTCTGTATTTTACATTAAATTTATATTGTATTAGGATAAACAATTTACCTAAAGTTTCATGAATGACAAGACTTTCTCACTGTGTTGATAGAGTGAAGTATGGGTTAAGTTCAGTTCTTAAAATCAATTTTGCTGCCAAATTGTTTGTATATTAGCAATTCAGCTACCCGAAGACCAACACAACTGTGTCTTTTTTTCCAATCAGAGATAGAATCAAACCCATAAAAATGATAGAATAAAATTTATAACAATGCTGTAGACCTTTTATCTTTCAAAATATATTTTTCCTTTGACCCTTTTCTCTATGACTAAATCAAATATATCTCCCGTTTTCAAATCAATAGACTCCTAGTATGTATGTCTTACCAAATAACAGACCAACCCCCAAATGAAAGTAGTCATGTATCCAGTAGTATCACAGCAGACCATCAGATTCTGCTAGAACACCAGCAGTGTCGAAGAGATCAGCAAATAAGGAAAAATCCCATCCCATTCTATTAGCTTGAAAGCTCAGTTATTAGAACTTCATCCCAAGAATTTAGGCAAAATTTTGCAGGAGAGTTACAACAAAAACCAATACACAACATAAGTAAATTGCAAATACATATAGGGAAATATTCAAGTCAAATATATTTTGCTTTACATTGACAAAACTGCTTTACTCTTCCCAGAGATGTCTATTTCTGGACCTTGAGTAGTGTGTTTGTCTAAGAGGGTTTGCAACCAGTTAGGATCTTCTCCCTGTAAGAAAGCATTTCCTTTTCTTCAGAAAGGGAGCAGGTAGGGAAGTAGGCACACACACACACACACACACACACACACACAAGCACGCACGCACACACACACTCATGCACACGCACATGCACATGCACACACATGCACTTACAACTACTACTTTGCTTTAATTAATTCTAAAAATTCAAGAGAAGTGATGTGGGAATTAACTTATCCACTCTGCTTAAGAAATACTTATATAGAAAATCATTTCATGAGCAAGATAAAAATGATGAAAAATAAATCCTGACTGAACATAGTTTAACAACAATACCCCAGGCATCTTTTATTAAATAAGAAAGCTCACCAAATAACCCATGTTGTAAAGCAGATTTGTCTTCTTTTTTCTTTGACACAGAGTCTCACTATGTAGTTCACAAACACACACATATAGCCCAGGTTGGCCTTGAACTCACAGTGATACTCCTGCTTCAGCCTCCTGCGTGCTGGGATTACAGGTATGCACCAACATGCCTGGTTCTTGATTTGTTTTATTTTCAGAATCCGAGAGAAATATTGGTAATCCCATATTGCTAGCCCCCTATTTGTCCACTTCTTTATAAAATAGATGGAAGCTGTGTGACGAAATAAGAGGTTTATGCCTAACTAGACAAAAAGGGAACTAACTAATGGATATTCTAGTCAGCAACACATAACTTTGTGTGTATACAAATCAGCAAATGTATACAGACACCCACTGGCACCATCCAAGTCGTAACCGTTAGGAAAATTCTGCTTAAAGTCTGATTAATGATAATTTTGGTATAAGCATATTCTTTGCCTTGTAAAAATCCTAAAATGTATTTCAGCACTCATGACTAAGAGATTTTTATTTGTCTAATTTTAGTCGTTTTTGTTTTCCCAAGCTTTTATAGACATGCTCCTTGTTCTGCCAATTTGTGCTGGTAAATTTGGCAATACTTTTTCTAAGAGAAAATCTGTTTTTGATTTTTGTGATTAAACATTTTCCCAAGATTTTCAAAAGGACTCTAGTTATAAAATATAATTACCTTATAAGGAGAAATGAACACATTGGCAAATTGGATAATCATTCAAACTGCAAATACTGAGTAAAGTAATCTTATCTTACATTCAAAAGACCGACCCCTGGTGTATGAGCCAAAAGACATTATGTCTGAAAATTGTAGGAAATATTAAAAATATAATTGGTTTTTGAAAAAAATCAAAGAAAATGATTTTATTGGTACATTTATGTACACATAGTGATTACATTCATCATAGGGAATTTGTTTGTATATGATATAACTTGATTCTATTTTTTCCCATTTCCTCATACTCCTTTTAAGCCTTCTTCCCCTCCTTATTTACATAAGTTCTGTTTGCATTTTCCCTTCTTTTCTGATTTTTTTTTTAGTTTTCCCTTCCTTCCTTTCCCCACTACTACCTCCCTTTATTACCTTTCCACTTTTGAAAATTTTCTACCTATTTCACAATATATATTGTACATTTTGGTTCTTATTTACAGTCTTGGTTTCTCACGCCAGAGAAACAGTATGATATTTACACATGTGTGCCCCACTTATTTCACTTAAGATTATGGTCTCAATGTGCATCCATTCACCTAGAAATGTCTCAAGCATATCCTTCTTTATAGCAGAGTAACACACACACACACACACACACACACACACACACACGCATCCATTCTTTTTATCCATTCACCAGTTAATGGGCATTTGGGCTGTTTCCATGATCTGACTATTATAAACTGCCCATATAAACATGGGTGTTCATATACTGCTGTAAGGTGATGCTTTTAATTCTTTCAGGAAGATACCAGTAAGGAGAAAAACTGGATCAAATGGGACATGTAATCCTAGTTTTCTGAGGAATGTTCATGCTGATTTCCACAATAGTTGCACCAGTCTCCACTCCCATCAGCAGTGTAGAAGTGTTCCTTTTTCTCCACATCCCTGCCAGCATTTGTGAATGGTTGATGTCTTGATAACTGCCATAATTTCTGGGGTGAAATGGAATCTCAGAGGTATTTTAATCTAAATTTTGTGAATGACTAATGATGTTGAATATCTTTTCACAAATTTATTTGCCATTTCTACTTTGTCTGAAAAGTTTCGATTTATTTCAGATACACATTTTTGGATTGAGTATTTAAATTTAGGGATTCTGATTTTTTTTTAGTTCTTTGTATATTCTAGATAGCAATCCTTTATCTGAAGATTGGCTGGAAAAATTCTTACCCAAAGTGTGGGTAGACTTTTCACTCTGTTGGTATTTTCTCTTGCTGTGCAAGTGCTTTTTAATAAGATGAGATCCTAGTTGCTGGTTCCTTGTGATAGTTTCTGTGCCATTTGGGTTTTGTTAATAAAGTCTTTGCCTACACCAATGTCTTCAAGAGTTCTACCTGTTTTATCTTCTAGCAGATTCAATATTTCTGTTTTAAGATGTAGATCTTTGATATATTTCAATTTTAGTCTACCACATTGTGAAGGACGTGGGTGTAATTTTAATCTTCTGCTTGTGGAAAGTCAGATTTGCCAGCACCATTTATTAAAAAGGTTCTCTTCCAGTGAACATGTTTGGCATCTATGAGGTGGCTAAATATGTCTGATTTGTTTCTGCATCTTCTTAAATGTTTCATTGTTCTTTGGGTATGTTTTATTTATTTACTGTCAGTATCATGCTTTTTTAAAAATGTTAGTTGCTTTGTAGTATAATTTCAAGTCAGAGAAACCCCCTTTCTTGCCTTTGTTGCTCAAAATAGTCTTTTTTATTCTAAGTATCTTCTCGCCCCCAATGAATTTTTGGATTGTTTTTTCTAAATCTGTAGATACACTGTTAAATTTTGAACTGGATTATATTAAATCTGTATAACAATTTTGGGAGTATAGCCATTTTCACTGCATCTGTTCTTCCTACCAAGAACAGAGGATAGTTTTTCATTTTCTGATATCCTCTTCAATCTCCTTTTTAGAGTACTGTAGCTTCCAATGTAAAGATTTTCCCCCTCTTTCATTAGACTGATTTCTAGGTATTTCATCTTAGGGTGATCAGTTTGTTCTTCATTTACAGGAAAGTTATTCATTTTTGAATGTTGACTTATATCCAGCTACTACTGAATTTGGTTATTAAATCCAGAATTCGGTTATTAAATCTAGAAGTCATTTGGTGGAATTTTGGGGTTTTCTAGATAGAGTAACATGTCATCTACAAAGAATGGCAACTTACCTTCTTCCCTTCCTTTTTATTGTTTTTATTTCTTTCTCTTTTCTAGTTGTTCTGGTTAATATTTCCACAACTATATTGAATAAGAGTGGTGACTATGGACATCCTTGTCTTCATTCTGATTTTAAAGTGAAAGCTCTCCATTTTGGTTTATTGATTATGGTATTGCCTGTTGGGTTGTCATAGATGGCATTTTATCAGATTAAGCTAAAGATTATTTTTTCCAGATTTCTGTATGGTTTTCATTATGAATGTGTGTGGGATTTTCTCAAATAGTTTCTCTGCATCTGTTGAGATGATCATTTGGTTTTTGTCCTTGGCTCTGTTAATATGGTATTTTATATTTATTAATTTGCACATGTTAAAGCATCCCTGAATCCCTGGAATGAATCCTTCTTGGTCCTGGTGTATAATCTTCTTGATGATTTGTTGCACCGTGTTTGCCAGTATCTTACTAAGCATTTTTGCATCTGTGTGCATTACGGTCTATAGTTCTCTTTTGTGGTTGGATCCTTCTTTGGTTTTGGCATCAGGTTAAATCTTGCTTCCAGGAATGAACATGGGAATATTGCTTCTGTCTCAAATTCATTAAAGAGTTTGCTGAGTGATGGCATTAGATAGTCTCTTAATTTCTTATAGAATTCAGCAGGAAATCCATCAGGACCTGGGCTTTTCTTTGTTGGTAAGTTTTAATTATATTTTCAAATTCATTGACTGATAATGGGTTGCTTAGAATTTTTATATCTTTTTATTCAAGGTTGGCACCTGGTATGCATCTAGGAATTTGCCCATTTTTTCTGTATTTTCTATCTTATTAAAGTTTATTCAAGTAGGTATTGATGCTTGTCTGGATTTCTGCAGGATCTGTTATAATTTCCCTCTTTTTGTTCCTAATTGCATGAATTTGAGATTTTTGTTAAGAAAAAAAAAACTCCCAAAACATGCATGAATTTATTATGAAGTTAATATTTAAGAGATTAAAATCATCTTCTTTATTGATTATTTGGTGTATTTAATCTTTGTCAACCTTTCTGCAGCAAACACCAAAATTTATCATTCTAGTATATACTTAGGATCACAGGACTTTCAAACTCCTTTGAGACTTCTAGACTGAATTTACATAGGAGAGCACTGAGATTCCTGATGAAATAGAAATGGATCCCAGAATGCTTTGAAACTTTATTTCAAATAAGATAGTAAGTGTGCCTTTTTTTCTCACTTTGTTACCCTTGAAATCCATATATCATAACCTAATCACCAATGTGAAGATTCCAGGAGGTGAGGCCTTTGGAGAGTGGTTAGTTAATGAGTGGAGGCCTCTTGAAATTAGTGTTCTTATGAAAGAGCCCAGAGAACTGCCTGGATCTTCTACCTTAGGAGACACAGACGCCATCTGTGAAACAGAAAGAAGACCTTCATCAGACTCTGAATTTGTTAGCACTTTGATCTTGAGTTTTCCTTGAGATATTTCTGTTACTTAGGAAACCTCCTGGTTTATGATATTTTTATAGTAGACCAAAGGGAATAAACCTAGTGCTTACTTATTCCTTGAAGATAAATCTTGTTACTTTTCATTAAAATCATTAAAATTTTTTTAAAAAGCAGTAATTGATATTCTCAAATGTCTATGATACTTAACCCTGACATATTCTATATAATGAGGGTTGGAGTTTTTCAACAAATTTTGGATTGAAGTTGATTGAAGTTTAGCCCATTTGGAAAGCGTCCCTTCCGTCACCTTCAGGCCAACATGGAAAATACACTAGAGCTTGAGACAATGTAGTTCTCTATCCTCCAGGCCCTCATAGACCCTACTTCACTAGTACTTTCCTTTTAGCAAGTGGGCACTTGCACAAAGTGGGATTTCCACTGCCTATTTCCACCATGAGAAATGAAAGGTCAGTATCATTCTTTAGCTAGGGTATTAGCACTTCTCTGAAATTTTAACATTAGAATACATATCAGGGATTTTGAATATTAATCATGGGGTAGTGGACATAAGACCATAGTAGATTTTATATTACCAAAGCAGTTTTGGTAACAACAGATTTTCAATAAAGGCTTTAGCTGCAGAAAATCAACTATGTAGTACCAACAACTCTAGAATGTTCTATATTTCTGAGTCATGATTTTTAACTAAAACTCAGTAAATGAAATATCTCTGCTGAAATTGTTTAGCATTACTGTCTTCTCCTGATAACTAGGAACTATGATATACTAAACATTCATGGTGTTTAGCCTTCTAACTCAGCAAAACACAAAAAGAAAGAAAATCCAAAAATAAAAGCCTGTTTATGGAGGTTTCTGAATAAAAATGGAGAGAAAAGTAAATATTTCACCTTGTAAAATAAATGAGTAGATTCTTGGATACATCTCATTTATATTTTAAAAAACAGTTTATACTCGTAAACATTAAAATGTTTTTTAATTTTTGACTTCAGTGCAAAAAGAAGTGTTCACTTATTAGCAATTGAACTATATTTTAAGAACTTTCTTGTATCTTTTCATACCCAGTACCTTTCAAGTGTGCCATGCTAGATTCCAGATAATAGAAGAATGTGAAGAGAAAGGAATCATTCCAGTATCTCTGTCATGTCAATATCAGTTAGAATGGAAACCCAATAAATCATAGTAGCTAACACTTTTAAAACATGGAAATTAGAAATAAATCAAATTAGTTTCTCAATATTAAAGACATGAGTAATAATTTCAATAACCACAATATAGTATTTCCCTATAAGGAATGAAATGTATTCTTGCCTCAGAGACCACAGCTGACACAACTAAATTTCTAAGCATTATTATTAACTGGACTGAAAAATCTAATTTCAAAGAAAGTGAAACTTTAAGTAGATTGATTTTAGTGATGGTTCCCAATTTGTATGAATTATGTCTTTCTAAAATGCATCTGTTGAGACATTTGCCCAGAGTACTTCAGAATGTGACTGTATCTGATGATAGACATCGTAAGCAGGTGACTAAGGTAAAATAAGGCTCTTCAAGTAGACCAAACCCACCTGCTCATTGTCATTATAAGGGGAGGAGATTTGATACTCATAGAGTCATCTAGGATGCACGCACACAGAAAGACCACGTGACACAGACACAAAATAGTCATCTGTAAAGAACAAGCCAACAGCACACTTCAGGAGAAACCAAACCAAACCTCATTCTTTGAAACAAAATGTCTACCCTACAATAAATGGAACAGTAAGCTTCTGGTGCTTAAACTATACTGTCTGTGGTGTTTTGCTGTCTCCTCAGGTAATTAATACAGCAATGTAACTGTGCTTTTAATTAATAATTAAAATCACAATAAATGGATTTGAAATAATTATTTGTATTTGATATCTAATAGAGAACTTCAGATTGACAAATATTAAGAAAGCAATTACATATGATAAAATATGATAAAACATTAGGCTTTATTTTTATACCCTCTGCATTTATATATATATTTATTATAATTTTTCCCTTATTTTTGATTCTTGGATAAATCAGTGTATGCTGGTCAATTTTCATCTTGGGGAAGAATAGGCATGTATTTGGGAGGTTAAGCCGTTTTCAATTTTCTTTTGTATTGTACTTTCTTTTTGATATGATTTTAACTGTACACAGCAGATATTTTTACTAAGAGAAGTTAACTTCTCTTAGTAAAATAAATTTGTAACCTTCTGTTAGTGTTAGTAACAGAAATTTAATCATCTAGAATATAATAGTTACATTGATTTTCTGCAGAAGTTAACTTTCAAAACTAAACAACAGTAAAACTAGGTTCATTTGAGTGACACCAAAGAAAAATATTACTTCAGATTCCTTAGTCCATTTATCACACATAAAAATGAAAAAAGTTATCTGTCTTTATGCAGGAAAATGATAGTCACAGTTTTCAGGAAAGAAAAAGTTATAAAATAGAACTTATCAAAAACTTCTTAACTCCTAGCTCATTAAATCTTTCTGATTGAGAATTACTTAATTTCCAATTAAATTAAGAGATGCTCTGCCAATTTATTTAGTGTTTCATAGATATATAATATACACATACAATAGACAATAATGTCAAAGTCATTTGCACCTGTTATTAAATAAATATTAAGGAACCATAAAAGTTGAAAAAATCACATAGTCAAACCAAAGGCAATGTTTAAAAACACTTTAAAGGTAAGATAAACACATTTAGTTTTGATTAATATAAGCACTAGCACATATGCAAAAAAGGCAGAAAATAGAATACATGAGATATCATGAAAAAGCTATGTGCGTAGCTAGATAACATATTTTAAAATGTATGGGGATAATTTGAATTTTATAGAGAAATACATACTGTTTTTGAGCAATCTGAAGAAGGAAGTGGCATGGTCAAAGCAGTGTGTTTGGGAGTTGACTTTGGCAGCCATGTCTGGCAACATGTGATAGAAACACAACAGGAAGAAAACTGAAGCTGCATTTGTGGAAGTTGGGAAGGCAAAATGAAATCGCAGTACTCCACTGCAGCAACAGAGAAGAGGGCGTCATGAAGGGAGAAAAACTGACAAGAGCTGTTTTCAGTTATGCCCCAAAATACCAGCTAGTGATTGATTAAAGTAATGTGGAGTCTAAAAAAATCAGTGAAGAGAAAATAATCAGAAGAGAAAAGGTAAAAGTATATTTGATGATAATAAACATATATGAAAGTGCTTTTTATATTGTATAAAATTTTACAAATCAACAAGGTTGGCCAGGGGCTTATCAATTTTATTCTTTCAAAGAATCAACTCTTTGATTCATTGATCCTTTGTACTGTTTTCTTAGTCTCTATTGCATTAACTTCTGCTCTGATCTTTATAATTTCCTCCCTTCTTTTGGCTCTGGGCTTGGCTTGCTCTTCTTTTTCTAGATGTTTGAGTTGTAGCATCAGATTATTTAATTATGTTCACTCTGTCTTCCTGATGTGGGAACTCAATGCAATAAATTTTCCTCTTAGGACTGCTTTCATTGCATCCCACAAAATCTGGTAAGTTGTGTCTGTATTTTCATTTACTTGTAGGTATTATTTAATTTCTTCTTTAATTTTGTCTGTGATCCACTGATTGCTCAAGAGTGTATTATTCAGTTTCCATGTGTTTGTAGGTTTTTTTGCAATTTCTTTTATCATTAATTTCTAGTTTCACAGCACTATGATCTGATAACATGCATGGGATAATTTCAATTCTTTTGCATTTACTTAAATATGTTCTGTGGGCCAGTATATGATCTATTTTAGACATATAGAATACATTTAGAATGTCCCATGTACTGCTGAGAAGAAGGTGTATTCTGATGTTGTTGGATGGAACATTCTGTATACATCTATCAAGTTCATTTGTTCACAGGTGTGATTCAGTTCTGTTATGTCTTTGCGGATTTTCTGTCTAGTTGATCTGTCCCTTTGGGTCAATGGTGTGTTAAAGTCTCCTGTTATAATTGTATTATTGCTTATTTGATTTTTCATTTCGGTTACTATTTGCTTTATATAGCTGGGTGCTCTGGAATTTGGTGCATATATACTTAAGATTGTTATCTCTTCCTCTTGAAGTTTTCCCCTAACTAGTATGTAGTGACCTTCTGTATCTCTTTGGATCATTCTTGGTTTGAAATTCACATTGTCTGCAAACAGGATTGCTACTCCTGCTTTTTTTTGGTTTCCTGTTGCATGAAGTATTGTTTTCCATCCTTTGACTTTCAGTCTATGAGTGTCCTTTTGGGTTAGATGGGTTTCTTGTAGACAGCATATGATTGGATGTTGTTTCTTGATCCATTCTGCCAGTCTGTTTCTTTTGATTGGTGAGTTGAGACCATTTACCATTTACATTAATGGTTGTAACTGTTATATATTGGTTTATTATTATGTTATCTTTCTGCTGTTGTGTCTTTAGCTTTCCATTAATTGTCTGCCTTGCTTGGTGGTTTTCTCCCATGTGTATCTAGAATGTCTTTCAGTATTCTTTGTAGGGTTGGTTTGGTGTTCATGAAGTTCTTCAGCTGTTCTTTGTCATGGAAGTATCTTATTTCTGCATCCATTTTGGAGAACAGTTTTGCAGGGTACATCAGTCTGGGTTGGAAGTGGTTCTCCTTTAGGATCTGAAATACTTTACTCCGTGCTCTTCTTGATTTCATTGTTTGTGCTGAGAAGTCTGCCGTGATTCTGATAGGTTTTCCTTTATAGGTGGTCTGTCTTTTCTCTCTAACAGTTTTTAGTATTCTATTCTTATGTTGCATTTCTGGGATGGTGATTATTATGTGTCTGGGTGTAGTTTTATTTTGGTTATCGCTGTTTGGAGTTCTATATGCTTCACTTATCCAAATGTCAGTTTGTCTTCTCATGTTTGGGAAGTTTTCAGCTATTACCTCTCTAAATATCCTCTTGATATCATTTGGGCTGTCCCCTTCTTTTTGATTTATCCCTATTAATCTTATGTTATTTTTCTTTGCATCATCTTGCAGGTGTTGAATTGTTATTTCCTGATTCTTTGTTATTTTTAAAAGATCTTGTCTTTCCTGCTCACTGGCTGCAATCTTATTTTTGAGGTCTGAAATTCTATCTTCACTTTCATTGAGGCAGTTTTCAATAGCATTTTTGATTTCCTGTATATCTCTTTGAATCTGCTTTATGCATTCTGTTTGTTTCTTATAGTGTTCATTTATGGATTCTATCTGTTTGCTTTGTTCCTCTAATTTTTTAGCTGTGTTTTCACTAGATATGTTCACTATTTCTTTCACTGTTTTTATCAATTCTTCTTTTACCTGGGCAAGTATTTCTGATTTGAATTTCTCCATAGCTTTCTGTAGTTGCATATTTATTTCATTTGATATCATTTCAGACATTTCAGCTGTATGGCTTCTTTTTTCTTCTATGTACATGGCTTCTAAGCTTTCTTGGGGAGGGCTAGAGATTTGAGCCTGCCTTTCGGTCTTTCCTTTTGTCATTTTTCTATATTTCCTTGCTTTGAGCGGTGTTCCAATGCTTCCTCTGCATTTGTGGCGAATTACCTCTTGCACCCTCAGTTCCTGGAGTGGCAGTGGCTCCCCCACAGGCTCTTGGCTTCCTCACAGGTCCTAACTCCGCTCTGAGGGCTCCTGGCTCCCTAAGTTGTAAGGCAGATGCTGGACATTGTCAACCTGGAACCTGTGGAATCTCAGGCAGGCCGGGCCCCTGTACTTTGTCCCAGGCAGGTCTCCAGGAGGTTCCCTGCAGGTGAAGGGTGGGCCTACAGGTCCCAAACAGTCAGGCCAGATTGCTGGTTTCTGCAAAGTTCCCATTCCCAAACATACCTGGCCGAGATGCCGGTCTCCAGGAAGTTCTCTGAGGGTGAAGGGCAGGCATACCGGTCCCGAACAGTCAGGCCGAGATGCCAGTATCTGTAAAGTTCCCAATCCAAACAATGCAGGCCAATCTGACAGTCTCCGGGAGGTTCCTGGTCCCAACAGTCAGGCCGAGATGCTGGTCTCTGCAAAGTTCCTAATCCAAACAGCCCAGGCCGAGCTGCTGGTCTCTGGGAGATTTCCTGTGGGTGAAGGGCGGGCCTACAGGTCCCAAACTGACCTGGCTGAGATGCCGGTCTCCGGGAAGTTCCCTGCAGGTAAAGGGCAGGCCTACCGGTCCCAAACAGTCAGGCTGAGATGCCGGTCTCCGCAAAGTTCCCAATCCAAACAGCACAGGCCACACTGTGGGTCTCTGGGAGATTCCTGGTCCCAAACAGTCAGGCCGAGATGCCGGTCTCTGCAAAGTTCCCAATCCAAACAGCGCAGGCCACTCTGCGAGTCTCCGGGAGGTTCCCATTCCCAAACAGTCAGGCTGAGATGCTCAATTTTACAAATTAAATATGAGAAAAATTTTATTTACTTCTTAATTCTCAATTTAAGATTGTTAATTTTTTGGCATATATACTTCTAGTTTATATGTACAAAAATACAATTACATATACATATCCATCTAGTTTTATAAGCAATCTCCATATATTCTTAGGATATTCAAGTATTTGCCATAGAATTATATTTTTTACAATAGTACATTTTATGGTACAGAGAAAAACTGACTCATGTATTCAGAAGTAGAGTTATGGGAGGCGATTGGATCATTGGTTGATCTATTTGTCAGTGGTTTAATCCATTGATGAACTCATGGCTGAATGCACCATTATAAGTTGGAACCTGGTCTTCAGAGTATATCCTGGAGCAGTGGATGATTGTCTCCACTCTCTTTTTGATTTCTGACTGCAGTGAGGTGAGCAACTATGCTCTACCAGGCTTTTCCATCATAGCATATTTGCCTTGAAACCAGGGAAGCATGGAATGAACTCACTGGAACCTGAGTGAAATAAACCTCTCTTCCTTTAAATTATAAAGGTAGGGCATGGTGTCCAGCAGTGGGAAAGTTGACTGATGCAGAAATGTGGTACAAAAAATGTGGGGTTATTTCTGTGATTATACCTGACCATGTGGTTTATAAGCCTGTGGGACTGGTTTGGCAGAGGTACATGGAATGGTTTGGAGATGCTGAGTAGAGAAGCCATAGAATATTGCACACAAAGTTTGATGGATAATTCTCATCAAAGCTCAGAAAAGCAGATGCTGATAATAATTTGGAGTCTCATGAGATTTCAGTTTGGGAATGAGGACTCCTTTGATAGTGGGAGTATTGTTGGTATGTGTTACTCTCTGGTAGAAAATTTGTCCTCACTTTGCCCATGTCCTGAAACTGCAGGAGAGTAAGATATTGAGGGAAGTAGATTGACTCACCTGACAGAGGAGGTTTCAATACATCCCAACTTTCAGACTGTGGCCTGGGTACTGCTGGCTGGATTTAGTTAGACTTACATTAACAAATGAGAGCAGTGGCCCTGAAGCAAGGCCAGCAGATTGCTATAGCTGCTGGTTTCAAACAGGAGCCTAAAGGGAATTCTTTCTGTGATCTGTTGGCCATTTCAGAACTTTGGAAATGTATGGTCAATTCATGAGAAAGAAATAGCAGATGAATATAGCAGACTTCAGGGTGCCTGCAGGGGAGAGACCCTGGCACCTCAGGACCTGCACCTGCACCATGTGGTTGACTCGGCATGATGGGAGAACAAGGAGCTCCTCCCCTCTCTGGGGGGTAGCTGAGAGTGTGGCAGACTTTCGGCGGCCCGAAGGAGAAAGACCCTGGTGCCTCAGGACCTGCATGTTGCGGTTGACTCAGGGTGCCGGGAGAACAAGGAACTCCTCCCCTCTCTGGAGGATGGCTGTGATCTTGCTGGCATGTGTGCTGAGAATCAGACATCTCATGTTGTCCTGTCCCCCATCCTGTGCCCCCCCCTGCTTAGCAAGTGGGAGCCAGTGAATTACACATCTTGTTAAAAGATTGGCTATGTTATTTAGTATGAGCTCCCCATATGCAAAGATAAGGACAACCATTTGGAAGAGAACAAGAGACAATATGACAGATAGTGAAGATCTCTGGTTGTCTAGCTTTGAAATTTATGCTTTCTTATGTCCTGTTCTGTTCTGTTTTGTTGTGTTTAATTTTACCCCCTTTTAAAATAAAATTAAAAAAAAAGAATTGAGAGTAAAAGGCAGAATACAAAAGTTATAAAATTTTAAGTTTTAGTCTCAGAAGAACCACATGTAAATTTAGGATGAAAAGAGATATGGCAGCTGAAGAGATTAGTGCTATTAAAAAGAAGCCAAGTATTTTGTGTCAGGACAATGAGAAATATGGCTTGAGGTCATCACAAGAAATGGCAAAATGTGACCCATCCTCAGCTCAGAAACATAAAAATGTAAAGCTTTCATTTGAGAAGAGAGTCCCTGGGCCCCATACTCAAAAAAAGCCACCTAGGGAATTTGTTTCCTGGAGATTCATGTCACCACACTCAGCCATCCAGGTACACAGATGCAGCTGCAGCCATGATCTAAGGGGACTTGGTTACTGCTCACAGGGGTAGTAAGCTTTGATGTCTCCATAGGGTGTTGGTTTTACGCATAAGGAATCCAAGAGCTTTGAGGTTAGGGAGACCTCCATTAAGTTATCAAAAGAAGATGTGGGAGGCCAGGCAAGGGATCCTTTAGAGTGCATTACATGAAGTTGCAAGAATGAAGCTTTCAATGGAGATCCAAGAAGCTCAAGATAGCAGGAGTACGGAACTTTTCCCAAGGAAACATGTAGCCATGAGCAGAACCAGACCAAGGAAGCGGCCAGGTAGGCTGCAATCTGCAAGGCTACAGGAGTGGGACCGTCCAAGTCCTCAGAGAGTCCCATCTCACCACCGTGTCTCCCTGATGCTGGGTTGTAGCTACAAGACTTACAACTGATGCCTTTCACCTAGATTCCTCAAATGCTAGCTTGTGTCTATATTTGCTGTATCATTTTTCCCCAGATGAATAGGCAAAAAAAATTCTGTGTATAATTCAAGACTATGTGGCAAATATGATTCCTTTTTATAAGCTCTTTTATATTTATTGACCTAGAATGTAACCATTGTGCAATTACAACAAAACAATTGATGCAAGACTTTATTGTGTTTTAGTTCATAGCAACTAATGACCTTTGAGCAAAAGAAAATTCAAAATTTTATACTATATTGCCATATCACTAGGCTTCCTTTAGTTTGTAAGATTTTTATAGTAGGTTTGAAGAATAGAAGGCAGCTACTTTTTTACAGTATCCTTCCCTGTCTGGTGTGTTTTCTCATGATTAAATTGAAGTTATGCACTTTAGAAGAAATACCATAGAACAGATGGTGGGTTCTCAGTATGTCTTTCCTAAAAGTACTTGCAGTTTATTATTCTCTTTTTTGGCAATGTTAAATTGATCATTTGATTAAAGTGGTTTCCTGTGAAGTTCTGCACTATAAAGTTACTGATTTATCTTTTGTGATCATTAATTGTCTTTTGGGGAAATGTGCAACATACTATAATAATCCTGTTACTTTTCACTGATACATTTTGAGTATCTATTGACAATCTTTTGAGTCCATTATTATAATAGTGGTTGGAAATTAGGGATATCACAGGTCATCATGCTTAGAAACTTTCCTTCCTCAACAAACTGTTTGAATATAGGATTGCTGTATTAATGGAGGATAGAGTATCAGATATGTGGATCTGATTATCAGGAGACTTTTGTTAGCTAGAGTAAATAATTTAAATATCTTTAACATAGCGGCGAATGAGTTTTCTTCAGGATTGATTTCTTTAGGTAATTATGGAAATATAGGTATCCTAGTTATTAAAAGTGACACTATAGAAGGTAAAATGGACAAATATTAAAAGAAAATTTCTTAGTAATATTATACTTACAAATACATTTTAACCTTTCTATTGTTTCTTCAGAAACTCTGAGAATAGTAGGTTAAAAATGAAAGTTTCAAAGAGTTTGTGGGTAGGCGTAGCTTAAGGCCAGGTCTTTCTGGTCCATCAACTAGGACTATTATAAATGTTGAAGTCATCTTAATGACTTCATTAAGCAAGGCCAGTGGGATATAGGAATTTCATTTAATTGAAACAAAACCTTTTTATCTTCTATTTTTTTGTCTTAGTGTATATTTGCAATACATAATCGTTATGTTTTTCATGGAGAGTTTGTGCATATATATAACATTTGAATTATTTCTTTTTAATTTTTTAATTTTGAAAAGAAGTAAAACAAATGAGGAAAAAAATGGGGTCATTCAAAACAAAAGGATGGATGTAGTACATAATTTAAAACCACAATACAAGGTGATCTACAGTGGTTACCATGTCTCTTGTTATCTTCAATAGAATTGCCCATATCATCAGGTACAATAAAATCAAACATAGCAGTACAGAACAAAATCAGTAAAAACAAAACATTGGAGACATTATAGGACTTCCAAAGAGGGTAACAGTCAAACCAGAATGGGTATGATAGTAAATCTTATTGTCTTCAGAGTAGTTGCCTATACTCTCAGATTTGATACTATTAAACAACAGATTCAAATAAAATCAGTCAAGACAAGACAGCAATCGCTCATTCTCTTCCTCCCCTCCCTTCTCTTTCCCTCCATCTCTTTGTCTCCTTCCCATTTGGAAAAGATCTATCTTCCTGTACAATATCTATCTTAAACTGAACAATTCTTGACATGCTTTCCCCAAGTCCTCACACTGCAACAACAGTCAGTTGGAAGGGGAAGAGAGAAAATGTAACTAAACTTGCATAACTGTTGATGGTTAATATATTAGCCTATAGCAGAACAAAACCTATGATCTATTATCTATTCAGTGTTTTTAAATCCCAGATTTACTGAACCTTTGTGATCTTTGAAAACAATGCAGTGATATATTTGAAGGAGTTAATAATAAGAGAAGTCAAGAGCAATAAAAGATCATAAGACATGGAGATCACTCCGGCCAAAGAAAATGGTGATAAATTGTAACCAGGTGTCTTTATTTCCTGATTCCTCAAGTACTGCACACTCAGCTTTCTCTGCTAAGAAGGTCAGTTGCGAAATTCCATACAGCACTTGTCAGCTTCAATACTTTCCTTCAAGAAGCCAGTTATTTGTTTAATTCTTATTATCTCTGAGGTTGAATGAGATAAACTATTTGGAAGTAACAAATGTAGTGTAAAATCTAATATTCCTTTTGATTTAGGAAATGCATGGAAATTCTTTTCTCATTTCCTAATGATTGCCTGCTGTAACGATTCAAAATGAAATAGATTTATTTGTAGCAAAGAGCTTTACAAGTTTGAGAGGGGCATTAGACAAATCCTGAAACAGAGAACAGAGAAACTAAGAAGAGATACAAATAGGAAACAATTTTCTACTGATTATGCCCACAACATTGACTTTGATGAGCATCCTGCTCCCCAGAAAAAAGCCCCAGATATTTATCACCCAATGGAATACCGGGCAATAGTCCTGTCTTTTGTCCTCAGTTAGTGAAAAGGGATGAAACAATAGAAAAATCTATGATATAGAAGATATCAGTGCAAAACAAAATGTTCTTCCTTTTACAAAACTGCAAAGAGATGCATGTTTTAATAAACCATTTATTAGAGTATTGATATCTAAAGTTATTTTGCTGCAAGCATTGCAGCCTTTACATGGAGCATCAGGAAATATTCACTCTGTGTAGTGGATTAATAACCACTGTTATCTTGATAGTTGCAAACCTTTTGAAAAGAAGTACATATTCTAGTGTCTACTAGTTCTGTGAAAATAGGTGATTTGAGTCAGCAGTGAATAGGAATTGATTGATTAAAATACAAAAAATTTCCCAGAGTAAAAGTTTTATATATATATATATATATATATATATATATATATATATATATATATTCTGTTTAGGATACTGGAGAAAACCACTAAAATGAAACAATTTTCAAAATTAGGTTTGTTTTGTTTTGTTTTGTTTTCCAAAGGGTCTATTTTAATTAAAAAGTAGATTTGACCTCAGGATAAGAAGAGCAAGTTACTCACTCTGTCACAGTTTGGTAATTTTGTATAAACTAAAGACAAAGATAGAAGAAATGTATTAACAAGGATCTAAGAACTGCATAAATTCTGGCTTCCGAATTTGGAATACTTTAAGGCAATGTTTTGTTAAGGTAATAAAGATGTGCTTCTGAATGCAGATAGAGGAATACATCAATATATTTATGGAGGACCTTGGGGGATCATTAGTTGGAAAAAGTCACTCTACATGCATGTCACCATCTGACAACATTTTGGAAATGGAAGTTTACATTTGAGCTATTTTTTAAAATTTTATTTTATTTTATTGTCTTTTTGACATAGGATTTCACTATGCAGTTCAGGCTGACTTGAAGTCACTTTGTAGCCCAGGCAAGCCTTAGACTTGCATCAATCCTCCTGTCTCAGCCTCAACCAAAGGAAATTAAGTAAGTTTTAAACTTGAATTTTAAACAATTATGCTTCATAAATGATACAAAGAAATTTGCAATTTAGTAAATTGTTTGTATTTAGCATTATAAACCCTTATTTTTGTGGAATAATTAAAAGTAAAATTCACCAAATTGTTTATTTTTAGTGGCAAAAATTAAGAGCACATAAAAAGAAGACAATATCATTGTTTTGCTTCATGATGTTTTGGGAACAGAATTTCCCATTGGATAGAGTTGTTGGTTGCAATCACTAATGTAGAAATAAAGAAAAATTAATCTCTTTGGCAAAGAAGAGAAAGACAAAGGAAAATAGGATGGCTGTAGTATGGACTGAAGATGTACCTTGGATAATGCACATAGATACACATTTGAAATAGTAAGATTCATGTAATTTAGCAAAATATATTACCAACACTTAATATTCACTTGAGAAACAAAGAGTGAAGCTTGTTTTTCACGATGATTCTAGAGATGTTGAGTGAAAGTGAAAACATATTTCAAAATAGAAAGCTATTTATGTTTTAGATAAAAATTACTTCCAAAACTCACTATAATTTGTCACTGATACAGCAAAATGCAGAATGAAATCTCTCATTCATTTTTTCCTAGTTGCAGAGCAAAATAGAATATCTTGGTATTAAATTACATCTCATTAGCTTCTTTACCTCAGCTATTGACACAACAAGTTGTTTTTATCTTGAAACTGTGCTAAAATACACTTGGCTCTGCCAAGACTCTAAAATGGCTCACTGTTTGCTTGCCAGAAAATAAGAAACTAGTAATTTTTAAATTTATGCTCTAATGGCCTATGTGTAACTTATTTTGCATAACATAGTGCTGGTTCATTTAAACATTTTAATGTATTCAAACTTAGTATACTTAGTAAAAACTATACAGTTGGCATTTTTTGACTGAACTTTTTGCTGTGACATGACAGATGTAGAACTAGAGACAAAATTTGGTAATATAAAATGCTATCTCTGATTTCTCAGCATACTTATCTTGTGTCTCATGGAGTACAAATCTGCAACTTCAGTACTGGTATTTTGTCTTTCAAGTTTCACTGAATTGCTTAGAAAGCATTAATAACAATGAAATTTTTATTCTGCTCTTATGTATGTATTTGATTACTATTGTACATAATTTAGGAAAAAATATGCATTATGAGATATAAATTAGAAAGAAACACTTAAAAATAAGAATTTTGAGTTGCTTTAAATGATAACTGTCATTCTCTGTCTTTTAATATGTCCTCCTCAACAATTAAAACCTATAACATAAGAACAAAAGCAACATTAAAGCAAAGAAGACAAAAAATCTGCATATATTTAAAAAGACATTTTTAAAGAATTATCTGAAGAAAAAGAGTGGCTCATCTTAAAAAAGAATCCCTGTGAAATTTTCCCATGACTTCACCAGGCAATTTTTTGTAGTGAACAAGGAAAGACAAGAAAAGTGCCTCAGAAAACATTAGACAGGTGTATTTTCAAGCATTTGGGTAATAAAAAGAAAGATATCTGAGACAAACATTTACTATTTTACCAGACAGAAGAGAGCCATGACTAAGAGAAGCACATCTCTTTCCAATTGCCGTCAAAAGATTAGCAATACTGAAAAAGCTCAGTGAAGCATTTTATCTTGAAACAGATTTGGTTTTGACCTACTGACAAGAGAGGGCCTTTGAAATACAAATTCTGTGAAACACCCAAAATATGTAACAATGAGTCAAAGAAAACATAATAAACATATACAGAATTGTTAAAAAGATCAGAAAACATTTAGTTTAATTTAATTTAACTGGTGAAATTCTCAGTCATCTTAAAAATAACAAGAAAGCCGCATGTAGTAGAAGATAACTGTAAAATGACACGAATAGCTGTACAATAACCAGTGAATATGATCTGCGAAATCAAAGGTTTGAAATTTTCTGATGAAAATAAACTTTTTCTCATAGTTAAATTTACACAATAAAGCATTTAAAGACATGGGAAAATTTGTGAATTTTAAATTTAAAAGCCAAATTCCGGGAATACAAAAGAAAGAGAACTGAAACATGCAATGAATTCAGTGAATAAATGGAAAACATCAAATATTATTGCAGAAATATGAAAGAAATACATCATTTTCAAGAGAGAATAAAGTTACATGAAACTGACAATTTGCGAAGAGAGTAGATTTTAGGCATTCTTATGCCATACAAAACACGATAACTGTGTGAAATGAGAGATATGTTAATTTGTTTGATTGTAATAATTGTTTCATTATGGGCTGGGGATTTAGCTTGCTTGGCAAGTGCGAAGTCATGATTTTGATCTCCGGTACCAAAAAAAAAAAAAAAAGCAATAATTCATTCATTATGCACAAATATATCAAAACATCATATTGTATAACCTAACTATGTATTGTATGTCAGTGATGAGAAAATTTACTAATAAAGAAAATTGATACCAGAGAAGTAAGGTTGCTGCTGTGACTATACCTGATCAAATGATTCAGATATCTTTGGAGCTGATTTGTAGGTGGAACTTGGAAAGATTTATGAAATACTAACTGCAGAATCCCTAGAAAGTGGTATGGAGGGACAAATCTGCTCAAAGTTTAGAAAAAAAGAGTGTTGGAGGAATGTGGGCAGAAAAGGCCATGAAAGTCCCATGTTTCAGTTAGGAATGAGGATTCTTTTAGGAGCTGGACTGAGGCCATTGTATGTTACACTCTGGAAACAAAAACTGTACATTTTTCCCACATATTGAGACTTCGCAGGAACTTACGGCCTATGAACTAATTGGTCTAGTAGAAGAAATTTCAAAGCAGTGTCATATGCAGCCTATGACTGTGGCATAACACAGCCTATGGCATGTGTTTAGAAGATTTCCAATGAGAACTAGTAGAAAAAAAGCAAAGAAGAAAAGGTTGAAATTAAATTTTGGCCCCAAAGAAGCTACTTGTAAAGTTCAGATTAAAAGAAAAGTATGGTAACTACAAAGATTATCAGCATTTTAAAGACTAACTGAATAGAAGCCAACACAAGAAAGCGTTAAAGGTATCTTAGCATCCAGCCATGCTACATTCATTACAGGCTTCAATAAAATGCAAAAATGTAAACTGTACGTTTGAGAATAGAGATCATGAGGCCTCTGCCCAAGACAGACCATCTAAAGAATTGATACTTCAGGATTTATTTTGCCATGCTCAAGCATCCTTGCACTCAGAAGGTGCTACAGCCATGGTCCAAGGGTACGTGACTACTAAACATCTTCGTGGAAGACCTTGATATTGTCTATGTCATGCTGGCTGTTCAGGCATGCAAAGTGTTAGAGTTCTTGGGTCGTGAAAGCTTCCACTCAAATTTCAGATGGAAGCACTGGAGGCCAGGAAAGCATCTGCCTAGATTTTAGAGGAAAGTCTTTGTGGCCAGGGTGGTGTGTAAACCTGTGGTGATAAAGCAAAAAGTGTAGTATTGACTTTAGGAAGTAGTAATATGAAATTTCTGTCAAGAAAAGCTGAAGTTTATCAGAGAAGGTAGTGTCCAAAAGAGAAGCCCGTGCTCTACAACTTGTAAGGCCATTTTCTTGGGGTCACCCAAGTCCTCCGGAACCCACATTTCTTGTCATATGTCCTGGATGTCAGCCATGGAACTTCAGGATTGAAGATTTGCTGTGCTTGGTTTCAATCTTGATTTGGGCTGATTCTTTTTGAGCCCCATGCTTATCCCTATAGAATGCAAGTTGTGCTAAGAAAATAATCACCATCAAAGAATCGTCCACATAGGAACATAAAATTTAAAACTTGTTTTAAAGCTCTCCATGTTTCTCATTAACCCAGGAAGATAAGGGAATATTGATAATGTAGGATCAGCCAGGAAAAAGGAGGAAAAAAGAAAAACATTAAGAAAAAGGGAAGAAGTAAGATGGATGAAAAACAGAAAGAAAGGATAGGCTTTAATGATATTTATATAGAACGGAAGAGGGAAGTAAGTAGAGAAAGAAAATTTATACAATTTTTCACAGGGAAGAAAACAAAGAAGAATAAAAAATAGACTATAAAGGGAAGTTAAGAGAAGTCATAAGGAGATTGAAACCAGCTAATAAAGTGACAGGACTACAAAGTTAGAAAACTCAAGGGAAAATGCTTGGTTGAGGAAAACCTGAGAAAGCAAGGTGGGAGGACACTGCAGAGGAAAAAGCAATACTTAACACTGATACACAGGTACGTACATACATACACTTACACATACACACACTAAAAGAGATAAAGGAAGCAGAGTGTGGTGGTGCCCTCCTATACTCCTACACGGGAGTTACTTATAGTGTCAACTGGGATGGATTAAGAAATGCCTAGCAGTTCTGTGTTCCTGGATGATTTATTTATGAGCTGCAAGCCAAAGAGGAAAGATCACCCTGGCATGGGTGGCACCAACCAGTAGAATAACACCCTAAATGGAATGAAAAAGGGAAACAGGAAGGAAGTTTGCACTTTGGCTTCTCTGAAAGAGTTACACTATTTGCCATGCCCTTTGGGCGTTTGTCTCCTTCAAACTTTTAGTGCAGATTCTTCAGCCTTCTAAGGAAGAGCCTTTGGCTTCCGGGTACTGACTCACAGTGGGCTATAGGGTGCTCCTGGCCTTTGACCTGGAACCTCCCACCCTCCAGTGACAGGTGCCTGGTTTTTCCAAAGTGCACAGGCAACCATTGTAAACCTACTTTTATAAGTCTTGTAATACAGTTTATATTAAATTCATTCCTCTAGTGAGCCCTATCTAACACATCCTAGCACTTGCAAAACTGAGGCAAGTGCAGCTTTGAAGCTAGTCTGAACTGCCAAAGACTCTGTTCTGAAAAAAATCAAAAAGAAAAAAGAAAGGAGAAATATACGTTACTGATAATATTTATATAAAAGAAATGATGAAGAGAGGGGGGAAGAATTGAAAGTACATGAGAGGGGAAACACAGAGAGAAGAGATGGGGGAATAAATAATACTGAGAAACAACATAGATTGACTCCAACTAATTAAAAGAAAAAACAAATTTAGCAAATTCTATGATGTTGGAGAACATAATATAATGCAATAAGACAAAAGATTCAGAAGCAGTAACTGACTCAAACATATATAAGTCCGCCTGGCACAGAATTCAAACCAAACCAATCAATTCTAATATTCCTCCTTGGAATTTTAGAATTAAAACCAAACCAAACCAAACTAAAACAAATAAATCAAGTCTGATATTCCTCCTAGGCAATTATACCACACAAGTTTATACTTTCAATGTTGTCAGTAAAACTTACTGGAATTTATTTTCTCTTTTGTTATAGGAATATGCACATATTATTCTTTACCTGTTGACCTGAAATGGTTAAAATATTACCTGTTCCAGGACAGAAAATATCTACTTCTGATATAACCCCTCCCTGTAAAATTAATAAATTCCTTTCTGGTATTCAAGAATTTCTCAAAGCTGTGCAGAAAAAACATTCCCTATTTTGTACATGTACATGCTTTATAGAATTTCCTACTGTGCTTTAGCTTTTTTTCTATAGGGATCCTTTTATTTCTATAATCTTATTTCATAGACTCTACTGAACGGTTCTCACAAGCACAGCATTAGCTTGTGTAAAGCCCATTCTTTCATAAATTACTTTTCTGAGGATTATAGAGGTGTTATTACAAAAAAAAGCCACAACCTCACTTTACACAGGGAATTTTCTCAGAGTTAGCTCAAGGGGCCCTCGGATTTCTTAGTGCCTTCAGTACTAGGAATGTTTAATCCAGATCTGGGTGCCAGGCACACAGGGAGGGAATGGAGAACGTTTTTCATTTTCCACCATATTCACCTGAATTTTTTTTAGAGTATTATTGGTTTTTCATGATTGAGGTGATGGTAATGACTTTTGTACAGGTTCAACATGCTGGTTGGTGTTTCACTTTGAAACATGTGTGCAGAAAATTCTACACAGGAAGGGCTCCTGATTCAGTATGGCAGTGTATCTTTGCCTTATGAATTATTCTTGACCAATTATAATAGCAAAAAATAACTAAAATTTACTTAGCATTACTACATGCCCAAGTTGTCTTCACAGCATGTTTATAATGAAGGCACTAAGTTGTTATCTGATGTAACAATGAGAAAATTGAACCTTAGAAATACATAAACATTTCCAAAGTCATATAAAGCATGGATTGGGAGAACTGTGTCTCAAACTCAGAGCATTTGACAAGAAACCTGTATTTCCACAAGCCTCCTTTGTTACTTCCATGTGTACTTTCTTTGTGACAGTTCTTCTAAGCAAGAATTAGAACAATAGGCTTGTTGTCTCTCTGTGCAGTAATGAGACAGCGCTTTGGTTTTACATTATTGACACAAATTAATATGATTTTCCTCTATATGATGTTTGACCTTCCCAATGTTGAATATCAGCATTGCTTGCATTGTGACTCAGAGAAGCAGCAAATAGATTATTCTTCTTCCATTGTGGGAATTCAAACTACCTTTCAACATCTTGAAAGAAGCAACAATGTTGTTTCCATACCAGAGTTAGTCATTGTCTCACATGGCGAGAATATCAACAGGCTGTGTAATCAGGATAGCCTTTTCTGTCAGTCAGAACCACCACATACTAGCAATGTACAATAGGGTTGGTTGTGGGTTCTAGCGAAGTTTATCTTGGGAACCAACATTATTTCTTCTTTAAATTCAACCTCTCTTAGGTTTCTGTGTGTAGTATTGCATGTAGATGTTTGTTGGTCAAAAATAGTTGGACCTTTCCATCTTGCGGTGGATTAAAAACTGGTGGTCAACTTTAACACCAGCTGAACTGTATTAGCATGGTACTGCATGTAGAAGGCCCACCTGAGGGCTGTCACCAGCATAAAAAGGAGACCTGGAGAGGAAGTGTACTGTTGTGGATTTTGCTAAGTGAGTGTTGTGGGTTGGAGCTGTTGGTTCTTTTGGAACTGTCGTTTCTGCTGGAAAAGCTTGTCATGCTGGCTTCCCTGATATGAACTCAGCTGTTACCATCAGAGGAGTTCAGGACCTTGTCGCTGAGAATGGATGCGGTTCAGTTTGGGGAGCTCTGGTCTTTACTTTGAGCATCACTTCCTGGCCCTGGAGGGGAAAATGTGTCCTGTTCAGTCTCCAGGAGAAGCTTGTCGCACTGGCTTCCTGATGTGAACTCTGCTGTTTTCATCATCAGCGGAGCTGAGGACCTCATTGTCACTAAGGATGACCGTAATGCTTTTCAACTGAGCCCTGGTCCTTATTTTGAGTATCACTTCTTGGCTTCACTGTAGAACCCTCAACCTACTGGCACAGATCCTTCGTCCCACTGGCATAGACTTTCTTGCTTCTACCACTGACCGTTGGACCTTTCTAGTGCAGACCCATGAAACAGACTTGCATGAGTCATTGTTATGGGCTCTAGTCCTCCATTTGGACTTGTGAGAGGCATTGTGATGAGCTCTGGATTTTCAACTGAACTCATGCAGGTTATTGCCATGGGATCCAGACCTTTGGCTGAATTTTCTAGGTCTTTAGTGTGTGGATAGGTTTCCTGCACTTCTTGTACTTGACTCCTTGGGTGACCTTATAAATAATACTATAAATTTTGTGTCTTGTATATAATTGTCTTATTCTCCTTGCAAAGCCCTGACTACAACACATCCCATAGCTGTTGTAAAACAGTTGAAAAATGACATATGAAGGTGCAACTGGAATGCTGGGGTCATGGTCGATGATGACAAGGAATGCAGCTATGGATACAGGAGGTAGAATGTAAGCAAATATGTAAAGGTAAGGAAATAGAACTTTCACTAGCCAGGAGGAAGGCCTGAGTAGGATACCCAAGAAGGCTGTTTGTCTAAGAGTTTTGAGAGTTGTAGAGGAAAGCACAGGATGTTGCCCAAGAGATATGATTTCTATCCTATAGGAGACTACATACTTTTCAGGGTCCAATATATGCAGTGTTCATTCATTGCCCATATAGGACTCATGTGCCCTTGAACCAATAGTCTACCTGACCATGCTATGGGGAGTTCTCTGAAAGCCACAGGACACTTGGCAGATGTGTTTGTAAGTGTTATGGAGGGTAGAAACTCACGTGCCTCTATTTTGGACTTTCTGACTGCATTTTGGGGCCACTGACCTTACTGCCTAATAGAATCCCAATTCGTCATACTAATTTCTATCACAGAGGGGTTACGCAATTGTCACACACAATTTTTCTTATTTTAAAGAAGAAAAAATAAACACTATGGTATAAAATTTCACAACAGTATTGGAGGAGAGTAATAAAGATTAGGACATTGGTTATTTTTATCTTCAAAGATCTTCTTATTAAAAGATATAGGCGTGAAAAATTGATCAAACAATATACACACAAACTTTTCTTTTCAATAAACTAATAGCAATTAGTGGTATAATTATCTTAATTATCTTGTGCATACATATCTATTTTTTTGCTTCCTTCATTTCTCCTTTCCCTCACTCCAGTTTCTCTTTCTTTTTGAGAAATTTCTTACAGTTTCACAATATCTATTGTACATTTTGGGTCTTATTTGCTCTTTTAGGTTTTTACACTAGGGAAAAAATATAATGTTTACTTATGTGAGTCTGATTTATTTCACTTATGATTATCATCTCACGTTGCATTCATTTACCTATAAAAGTTTCAAATTTATACTTTTTTGTGACTGAGTAGTACTCTATTCTATAAAATCACCACATTGGGCTGGGGATTTAGCTCAATGACATAAGTGGCTACCTGGCAAGCATGAGGTCATGAGTTCGATCCCTGGTACCAAAAAATAAAAATAAAATAAAATAAAGTAGTAAAGTAAAGTAAAGTAAAGTAAAGTAAAGTAAAGTAAAGTAAGATAAAATAAAATAAAATAAAATAAAATAAAATAAAATAAATCACCACATCTTTTTATCCATTTCTCAATTGATAGGCAGTTGGGTTGTGTCCAAGATTTAGCTATTACAAATTGTGCTGCTATAAGTATGGGTGCACATATATAGCTGTGGTATGATGTTTTTAATTCTTCTGGTAAAATACTCAGGAGACTAGCTGGGTTGAATAGAACCTTTAATCCGAGGTTTTTTTTTTTTTTTTTTTTTTTTTTTGAGAAATGTCTGCACTGATTCCCACATTGGTTACACCCCTCTACACTCCCATCAACAGTGGAGTGGTGTTCCTTTTTCCTGATAGCCATGCCAGCATTTATTATTGGTTGATTTCTTAATGAAAATCATTCTTACTGGAGTGACATGGAATCTCAGTGTTGTTATGATTTGCATCTCTTGAATGACCAATGACTTTCAACGTTTTTTCACTTATTTGCTTTTTGTATTTCTTCAACTGAGAAGTGCATTGTCATCTCAAATGTTTTAGATTGGGTCTTTGAATTCAGGGATCTGATTCTTTTCAGTTCTTTATATGTTCTAGATTGAAGTCCTTTGTCTGAGGGACAATTAGCTAAAATTTTTTCCCAATCTGTGGGTTGTATTTCACTCTGTTGATGATTTTTTTGATGTGCAAAAGCTTTTTAATAAGATGAAATCCCAGGTATTGATTTGTTGAAGTGTTTCTCATGCTATTTGGCTTTTGTTTATGAAGTCTCTGCCTAACCCTATTTCTTCAAGATTTTTGCCTACTTTCCTTTCCTACTTGTAGATTTAGTGTTTCTACTTTAATGTTCAGATCCTTGATCCATTTTGACTTTACTTTAGTGCATGGTGATAGACATTAGTCTAACTTTAGTCTTCACCATGTAGAGAGCTAGTTTTTCCAGCACCATTTATTAAACAGGCTTTCTTCCAGTGGACATGTTTGACTCCTTTGTCAAAGGTAAAGTGGCCAAGTGTCTTTTTAATTGTATCAGTATCATCTAATCTGTTCCACTGGTTCTCAGGTCTTTGTTGCCATACCATACTGATTTTATACTATAGTAGCTTTGTAGTATAATTTCTAGTTAGGGATTGTTATGCTTCCAGTTTTACCTTCGTTGTCAGCATTGCCTTTGCTATTCTAGGTTTCTTCTGTTGCTAAATGAGTTTTAACAATGTTTTCTCTAGTTCTGTGAGGTATGTTGATGGTATTTTGATTGAGATTGCATTAAATCTGTATAACAATTTTGGGAGTATAGCTGTTTTCCAAGTGTTGGTTCTTCTTATCCATTGGTAATGAATATCTTTCCATTTTTTGATGTCCTCTTCAATCTCCTTTTTCAGACTACTGTTATTTGCAATATACAGATCCTTTACTTACTTGGTTAGATTGATTCCTAAGTATTTCATTCTTTTAGATGCTATTATGAAGGGCATAGTTTCCCTAATTTCTCTCTCAGTGAGTTTGTTTTTTGTGTATAGGAAAGCTGCTGATTTTTGAGTGTTGAATTTGTATTCAGTATGCTATTGAATTTGGTTATTAACTCTAGGAGTCTTTTGGTGAGGTTTTTGGAGTCTTCTATGTAGAATATGATGTCATCTGTGAATAATGATAATTTAACCTCTTCCTTTCCTGTCTTTATTTCTTTTATTCTCTCTCTTGTCTAATTGCTCTGGTTAGTGTTTCCAGAACTGTATTGAATAGGAGTGGTGATAGTGAACACCCTTGTCTTGTTCCTGATTTCAGAATAAAAGCTTTCAGTTTTTGTCCATTTAATATGATGTTGGCTATTTATTTGTCAAAGATGGCTTGTATCAGATTGAGTTCAAAACCCTATGTTCTGATTTTCTGTAGGGCTTTTGTCATGAATTTGTTCTGGACCTTATCAAATGCTTTTTCTGCATCTATGGAGATGGTCATGTAATTTTAGTCTTTGGTTTTATTGATATGGTATACTACATCTATTGATTTGCATATGTTGAACCATTCCTGCATTCCTGGGTTGAATCCAAGTTGATCATGGTGCTTCATCTTTTTTGCTGAATTCTATTTGCTAGTATTTTATTGAACCTCACACATTTTACATGATTTCAGCTCATGCCCATGCAATACAACATACAACACAATTCTAAAGAAAGAGATTCCAATGTATGCCAACTATTAACATAGATTTAAAAAATCTTTAAAAGACAAGTAACGACTACCATTTCTGATTGTGGTGATCCATTCTATTTGTTCAGAGGGTAGAGATATTGTTATATAATTCTCTCTTGCGTTGAAAAAAAATGAGTTTAATTTTTGAAGTTGAGCTTGTGTATTTTGTTCTACTCTTGTCATGGTTTAGAACTTCAATGTCCATGGCAAGCCTCATATGTTTGGAAGGTGATTGGATCATGAAAGCACTGTACGCATCAGTGGATTAATCTATTGATGATTTGTCGATGAATGATTGCTGGGAAATAGGGCCTGGTTGGAGGCTGGTCCTGGCGCATGACCTGGAAGAATGTATTCTTTTTCCCAACTCATCTCTTCTCTCTTCTCTTCTTAGTTGCTGTGGGTTAAGGAGATTTTCTTTTGCCATTCCTTCTACTAGCATATTCTTTCTTAGAACCACCTGAGTGTAGGTTAAACTATGCTCCCCTGAAATAAACCTCTTTCCCTAACTTCTGAGTACTGGGTATTGTAACTCAAATTAGTGAGTCTCTAAAATATATCTCTTCCAAAACATCACTATAAAAATAAAAAAAAACTATTTTAATGACACCAACTCAAAAAACCAAATAAAAGAAATATGGAAATTTGAAAGTTCCTGGTTGGTAACCACCTATGATCTCTAAGAAGCTGCCAAACAATTAAACTCTAGGACAAAGACCAGAAATGTCTTATAGAATTTTAACCAAACCAAAAAGAGAAAAGAAAAAATCTAGTGGCCTATATCAGAGTTGATTGATACATCAGCCAGTTAGAGGATTTCACAGTAACTTATTCATACCAAGTTGTACAAAGTTTCTCTTGGGAACCAACTTATTCAAACCAGTATATGTTTTCTTTTTGTGTCCTGTATTTAAAATATGAACACGTAATGAAAATTCATTAAACATTAAAAAGAAGTTTCATAAGAGAAGAAAATACAAACAAAAAATTGAAAGAAAACATGCAAGGAATGCAAAACAAACTAAATGAAAATCAAAGTAAGGAGGAAAAATGCATCTACAGGAAGCATCAGTGGAGTTAATGTAGGAAACAAACAAACAATGAAGGAAAGAAAAGAGCAAAAGATAAGAGCAGAAAAATGTTGGGAAGCAATGTAAGGACATAGATAAAATAAACTGAAAACGTGTATAAAAATAGAAATGTAGCGAAATGTAGCTGAACTTGGTGGTACATGCTTGTAATCTAGTTCTTGGTAAGCCGAGGCAGAAGAATTTCTGCTAGTTGGTCAGCCTCGCTTTACACACTCAATTCAAGGCCAGCCTGAACATGGCAAGACCTTATCTCAGAGGGAAAATAAAGGAAATATAAGGACATTTAATTATTTAATCACTAATCTAGAAGTTCCAACATCTAAGTGACTGAGGTCATAGACATAAAGAAAATCTTTTAATAAAGTTATCAAAAATATTATGAAATATCTTCAACAAAAAACAGATTTTCAGAAAACAAATCACTATTAATTACTAAGAAAAATGGATAAAAACCTATAATCAAAGAACATAAATGTGAAAAACAATGCAGCACACAGTGAAGAAAGTCCTAGAAGTTTCTAGAAAGGAGAGAAAATATTTCATCCAAAAGATCAGTGATCAGAATAGGATCATATTTCTCATCAGAAAACTAGAAAATAGTTTTCCTTCATAAATACTTTATTTTCAATCCAGAATTCTGACTGGGTCCTGACCCAGATCCTTTATCTCCCAAACCAGTGTATGGTGGAGGTTTAAATAAAATGAAACAAGTGGTATGATTTTAGGGCTCCAGGAGAGTCAAAACCCTTTAGCTGAGCTCAAAACTCTGAGGGCTAAGATAAAGACTTTCTGGACTGCCCATTTTTATTAGGTCCAACAACAAGGGGCAGGGAAACTGAGGAAAGCTCAGGCAATGAGCAGGACCTTGGGAGTCACTTCAAGGATGTCTCCAAGTAAGAGAACCATTTTATCATGAAGACATGGTAGAAGTGAGACAGTAGGAGTAACTCCTGCAGCTGCAGTCTCTATCTACTTAACTGATGTTTGAGCCAAGTGCCCACAGCTGTGGCCTTGTCTTGCCCTTTGGGGGATCTCTGGCCTCACAGGCCACTACAGGTCTCAGCCAGGACCAGCGATTCATATAGGTGCACTTACTATGAATCAGCTCCCTTCACCTGGCAAGGGGCCATGGCATAGGACAGACTGACATATAAACATAGAAAGGCAATTAGTTAATTTTAAATCCTGCTCAGAGCCACTTCATAGTGTTCTCCAATGGAATTCTACACTGAACCAAGCTTTTATTATGAGAGGAGAATAAATACATTCTTTAGGCAGAAGATAACACATATACTTGCCTTACATGGACTTTTTCTGGAATAATATTCCAATGATCTGAGGAAATATGCTAAGAAAGAAGCAGGAATGGGATCTAGAAACAGAAGTGTGATTAATGGAAGAGATCTAGAGATAAAATAAATAGTAAACTGGGCACAGAGGCCCACTTCTTTAATCCCAGGAGGACTGAGTCCCATCTCAGCTTGGGGAGACTAAGCAACAGTGTGAGAGTGACTCAAAGGGGAACAAATAAAAATGGCTGGGGATGTACTTCAGTGTGAAGGTCCTGGGTTCATTTCTTTTATCAATCAATAAAAAAGCTTTAAAAATAAGCAAATTACTGGTAAGAGATAAATAAAATAAAAAATGGAATAGGAAAAATAATCATTTACAATACAGTTATGAAAAGCATTTTATGAAAAATAATATAATATGGGCATTAAAATAATTTGATCAAAAGTTTTGTATTATATGCTATTAGCAAAATATTGGAGAAGACATATAACACTTTTATTTTTAAGACAGATTAAAATGAAATAAAACAATAAAGAATAAAAAACAGTAGAACCAATATAGGGCTTCAAAACAAGCTGATAGGAAATTAACAAGTCATTATATTTCACATTGCTATCTTCATAATAGTCAGATTTCAAGATACAGACATGCAAAATAGATCAAACAATACAAAAATCACAATTTCTTTCCCCAAAGTAATAGGATTGATAACTATCTTGAATGTGTATACACACATATATTATATACATATATATTTTCTTTCCCCATTCTTGTTTTCTCTTTTTCCCCATTCTAGTTCTTTCCTTTTGAGCAGTTTCATTCCTTCTCCCAATGTTTATGATACATTTTGGACCTTGTTTAACCTTTCAGTTTCTTACATGAGGGAGACAATACAATGCTTACACATGTGAGTCTGATTTATTTCACTTATGAGTATGGTCTCTAGTAGCACCCATTTATCTATAAAAGCCTCAAGTTTATCCTTTTTATAGTTGAGTAATATTCCACTGTATAAAAATACCACATCTTTTATATCCATTCTTCAGTTGAAGGGCATTTGGGTTGTTTCCAAGATGTAACTATTATAAATTGTGCAGCTATACACATAGGTGCACATATATGACTTTGGCATGATGTTTTTCATTCTTCTGGAAAAATATACAGAAGGGGAATAGCAGGTCAAATGAAACCTCTAATCCTAGTTTTCTGAGGTATCTCCACACTGATTTCCACAGTGGTTTCACCAGTCTCCTCTCCCGGCAACATTGGAAAGGGCTCCTTTTTCCCACAGCCCCTGCAGGATTTCTTATTGATTGATTTCTTTTTGATAGCCATTCTGTTTGGAGTGAGGTGAAATCTCAGTGTTGTTTTCATTTTCTCAACTTATCAGTGATGTTAAACATTTTTTTCATATTTTTATTTGGCATTTTTATTTCTCATCTGAGAACTATGTATTCATCTCATATTCCCATTTTTGGATTGGGTCTTTGAATTTTGGAGTCCTGATTTTTTTTTCAGCTCTTTGTATGTTCTAGATAGGAGTTCTTTGTCTGAGAAAGAGTTGGCTAAGATTTTTCCCAGTCCATGGATTTTCTTTTCACTCTGCTGGAGATTTCTTTTGACATGCAAAATATTTTAATAACATGAGATACCACTTGTTCATTCTGGGAAGTATTTCCCATGCAGTTTGATTTTTGTTTATGAACTCTCTACCTATCCCTATACCTTCAAGATTTCTACCTACTTTTCTTCCAGAAGATTTAGTATTTCTGTTTTAATATTTAGATCTTTGATCCATTTTCACTTTAGTGCATGGTGATAGCAATGGGTCTAGTTTCAGGGGTGTATGGAAAATCAGTTTTTCCAGCACCATTTATTAAAGAGGCTGTCTTTCTTCTGGTGAATTTTTATGGCCCTTTGTCAAAGTTAAGGTAGCTGAGTGTGTTTGTAGCTGGAGTTGTATCTTCTAGTGTACTCCACTGATCTTCAGTTCTGGGTTTTTTTTTTTTCGCCAGTATCATGCTGATTTTATAACAGTAGTTTTGTAGTATAATTTCAAGTCAGGGATTGTAATGTCTCCTGCCTTGCCTTTGTTTCCCAGGACTTCTTGTGCTAGTGTAGGTCTCTTCAAGTCCCAAATGTATTTTAGGAATGATTTCTATATATTGGTGAAGTATGCTAATGGTATTTTGATTGGAACTGATTTAAATCAATATAATAATTTTCAGAGAATGGCCATTTTCACAATGTTTGTTCTTCCTGTCCATGAACAAGGATTGTCTTTTCATTTTCTGAAATTCTCTTCAATATCTTTTTTCAGAGTACTGTAATTTTCAATACATAGATCTTTTACTTCATTTGTTGGATCAATTCTTTAAGTATTTCATTTATTTCAGTGCTATTGTGAAGGGAGTGCTTTCCCTATTTCTCTCTCAATGAGTGTATTGTTCGTGAAACACTTTAAATAAAATAATATTTTTATTGTTTTTATTATTATCCTTAAATTGATCATTTGGGAAATAAGTAAAATGAGCAGCAAGTTGGAAAATATGAAGAGAAAATGAGACTTGATAGTCATATTTATATATAATAGCCATAAAAACATTCTAAAATTTTTTGAAAAGTGTTTTTAAAATGAATAACCATTGTTACTCTATCAGCTGGTTTCTTATAATATTTGTATTGTTCTTTTAACTTGCATGCATTTATGTAACATGATGAACAATGCCTCAATATCATTGTATTAAAAGTCAAATTGCTATTGGAAAATGAGCAGATTTACAGGGGAAGAAAACAGTTCTTAGGAATCAAACCTTATAATTAGTTTCTTCTGCAGAAAAATACCTGTGGGCAGCACAATATTTAGGAATACACCATTTCTACAATTTTCATCAGGATGGAAGGTTTTCTATTAGCTAAAAAATTTCACTTAGAATGTCTGATTTGGTCCAGTCAGTGTTAAATGGAGTGTTTACTCACACGATGTGGGTTGTGACAGGTATTTAAACACTGCTCACCTAGTTTTAATACAGATATAAATATATCTGGTGGGTGTTGTATGTCAAAGCTGTTAGATACAACTGATGAATTCAGTGATTCAAAAGGTTGTGTCAAATAAGGAAGTACTTTATAAGTACCTTCTAATAGACAATGAAAACATTTTCACTTTCTGAATAGAGAAACTTAAAGAATGGAAAACATCAGAAATACAGAAGAGTAGAATATAAATATAATAGCAAAAATAGCCAAAAGCTTTGCTATAGGAGATTAGCCAAACTTTGCCTTGTGAAACTCCGTCTGAAAAAGTAAACTCTTACCAGCAGGCTGGTCCAGGAAACTCTTACTGCATTTTTTAAACAGGCTCACAAACTCTCTGGAAATGTGAAAAACTTCAATGCCATATTCAAAACAGAATTTCACTTAAAGAGTATGGAGATTCTAATTTAAATTTTTAGAACAGCAGGACAAAGTGCTTTCAGAAGTCTACACTTACTGTGATTTTTTTATTCATTTATGAACATTGTTTATATTTTATCAAGAAGGAAAATAAAGAAAGAAACTGGTATAAGAAAGATGAGGGAAGAAGGAATGGAGAGAAATAAGGAGTGAGAGAGGGAGAAGAGGAATAAGAAAGCAAGGGAACAGAAGGGTGGGAGAGGAGGGTGACGATGAGGATGAGGTTGATGATTAGGGTGCAGGGGAAGAGAGGATTGGTAGTAATGGTAATATGATAGAGTCTCAGATGAAGTTGAAGAACCAGGAAAATCTGTCATCCCCTTGCCTGACAAAGGAATTTCAGTGTAACTGTGGAATAGAGATGTAGCCATGTGTCAGGGGCTACATTCCAGAAAAGTAAAACTCTCCCATATTAGTCCATTATTTACAACACAGACATGGAAGCTAAAACCAATGTCATGATGCAAAATCCCAGAGCAATAGGCAGATCTGTTGTTCCTAAGTGAAAATTGGGCTTATATAGTAAAATGAAGACCTGACAGTATTACTGATAGAGGCCACTAGATGGTTCACCCCTCCCCAGCAAAATTGACAGACAAGAATAATTTTAAAGGACCTTTGTGGGATTTTATTGTTTTTTACTTCAAAAAAAAATGCAAAGGCTGTATTTGTACCAGCTGTAAAGCAATTCCAGTCCTCTCTTTAAGACATAAATTGGGATACTCATTTTGGACAAGTCATGGTGGCAAATACCTTGATAGGTTCCTATAATGGATGAGACATTCACAACGGTGGACAGAGAGGTCCATTCTCTTCTACAACATGTGTTCTTATCTGCCCATTCATCAGAATTTAATGTAGGTTATGAATTGTGTTCCATTTACTTTTTCTGAAAAATTAGAAAGTTCTTTCTCTCAATTTTATCTTCAAAGTTATTTGTCTGAGGCATTTACAATGTTTTAAGAATGGTTAGAGTTGACTTTTATTGAACAGGTTTATAAAGTTATATTCACGTATAGTAAGTAGTGGAGAAAAATGGAAATCATTAAAAAATCCTGAGCTTGAAGTGAGAAGAAACGGAATAATTTTCAATCATTAGACTGTTTCCCTATTAATAAAATCTGGACTTTTATATAATGCATCAATCTGCTTAAAGAGTTACTTTTTCAAGCTTTATTTTCAGACCTTACGGTTCATGTGTTACAGTTTTGGTCAATAAAATATAAGCTGAAATTTGACCATGATTTCCATGAAAAATTTGCTTCTTTAATACTGGCTTCATTTTTCTACTTTTTGTTTACTCTTCTTCCTAAGAGCATTGTGGTTGTGAAGACAGAGTTGTAAATGCCAATTTACACATTCAAGAAATTCCTTTTAGAGAAATATGAGAATGAAAGACACATGTTAAAGATGGTAAAGGAAAAACAGAATGAATGGAGCACACTATGAAGAACAGCACAGTTCAAATGTAAAAAAAATGTAACAAGATACATTTTTGAACTCTGGATTGTATGTTATAGGAGAAAAATAACCCAAAATTCATTGAATATTGTTTTGTTGATGCACTGACTTTATAGGAAATATGAAACAGAAAAAGAATGGAGAGGTTATAGTGTACCAACTCTGACAGTAGGAACTGTATGATACCCATACACTTACTGTACTGGAGTGCTTTCTGCAGAGTCAAAGTTTCTCAGGGCAGATTATTTATAGCTTATGTTTCTTATATACTCTCTCTTACTTGAAAAATAACTGCTCCTTTTAGAATAATCACTCTCCTATTGTCACATATTCCACTTCAAAATGGTCAGGGTAGAAGCCACCAAT
Organism: Dolichotis patagonum; assembly: GCA_004027295.1. Lineage (NCBI taxonomy): Eukaryota > Metazoa > Chordata > Mammalia > Rodentia > Caviidae > Dolichotis > Dolichotis patagonum. The sequence goes on along the minus strand of PVJX010003677.1, from coordinate 9,668 downwards.
TTGTAGGTAGTTTGTTTCTATGTTTACAGTAATTAGTTGCAAGCAGAAGACCTCCAACCTCCAGCCTCAGTCACTGGCTCAGGAATGAACAAGCCAGTTAAGCCATCACATTCCTTCTGAGGAATTTTCAAAGTAGAATGAAGAAAATAGAACATTCCCATTCTTGGAAGTTTTATGGTATTAATTTAGAATTTTTATAATCCTACATGGAGGGAATTATAGTTAATCTAGGGAGAAAAAAAAATCAGCCCATGGGAATTTTAACTGCAAAAAAAAATCTATCAAACCCTTTCTCTATGCTCCAATAATGTGTTTGATAGGTCAAGTTAGATATTTTACACATGTAATACAAAACTTTCAACTCTATAAGCTATGAGTTTTTCTACATTGTTAAAATATACACTAATTCCCCATATATTTTGCATATAATTTATAACCAAAGAATTTATATGATTATGTGGCATCTCATTAACTCATTTGTTAACCTTTGACAGAAATGTACAATATACAATCACTACTTTATTTTAAAGTGCCTTGATAGAACTCATACATAGCCCATTAGCTAACATTTAAAGCCATTACAGAACCCAGACACAGTTGTGATTAATCATATTTTCTATAAAATTACAGCCCAGAGTGGTGCTGATGATTGAAAATTAATGTTTTTCCCACATGAACTTAGGATTCTATTTAATAGATAAGAGTTTTGAACAATCAGTGTAGTTATATTAACCAAAAAACATTTAATTTTCTGAAATAATCTGTGCCCAAGGATATTTATTTATCTTTTATAAAAAGCTATGAGATTCCTAGTGATGATTTTACTTTCCCAATATTGGTATAAATCAGTGTGTCTTGAACCTCAACAATGACAAATATAAAATATCCATAAATGATAAATACCTTTAGATACTCAGTGTTAACTGCCATAATTTAATATGGTGTAGATAATATTGTGATTTGCTATGGATTAGATAGGACACAACACTGCACCACGATGTAGTTAAAGTTACAAAGCTACATAATTTACAATATTCAAAGTCATTATAGTCTTGCATATTTCTGTGAATTTTTTTTAAATTTTGGTACACTGGGATTTAACCAAGGGCTTTTGAACTTAGATAAATTCTTGCCTCTTTTTATTGCTTTTATTTTCAGACAACATTTTGCTAAGTTGCCCAAGTTGGGATCAACGTAAGTGAAAAAGTACAAAAGTAAAAAAAAATTACAGACTAAAACTGAAATATTGGATTAAAACAAAAGAACAAGATAAAATGATACAAACAAGCAAAAAAGACAAGCTCCATAATTGTGCCAAATTGTGGCTGGAAAAACTGGCATCATAGTAGATGAAATAAGAATATAAATATGGTTCTAGTAACATTACTAGTCTTGGGAGGGAGGAAGAAGAAGGAGAGGAGGAGACAGAAGAGGAGAAGAAAAAGGACAACAATAGATCTAGTTGATTTACATAACTCAATTTCAAGACTCACTTCACAGTTACTATAATGTATGGTATTGGTACAAACGTGTCATTAAATTGGCACAACAAAAGTTCAAGTTTAATATTAAGCCAAAACACTTGCATTTGATAATTTTTTGAAAAAATATGTCATTTTTGAGTAATTTCTTTTGATGTAGAGTTGTTGATCAGCATGTGTTTTTCCAGCATTTTAACAAATGCTGGGATTTATGTAGAAAAGTTTGTTGGCAGTCAATTTATTGTTGCTTTGAATGTAAATTACTGTCTTTTTTTCTGTTTTCAAGATTCTCAGCCATTTAAATATGATGTCCCTAGGAATTGTTTGGTTTGATTTTATTGTGTTTGTATTGCTAAGCTAATTAAATCTATAAATATATGCCTTTTATTAAATTTGGAAGTTTTCAGACATTTTTGTCAAAATATTGAAACTTTTATCTCTCTACTCTTTCTTTTTTTTTTCTTCTGTGAATTTAAGTTTTGATGTATTTTACTTCTTGAAGTTTTCCCTAAGTTCTTTGCAGACCTCTGTTTTTCTTGATCTCTTTTCATCTCTCTCCTTCAGATTATGTGGTTTCGATTGACCTATTTTCATTGGCTTTTCCTACTATTATTCTCATTTTTTTACTGAGACAGTTAATGGAATTTCTCTTGAAAAATTTTACATACTTTTGCTGGGATTGCCTATCTTTTTATTCATAATGACAATATTTGCACTTATTTCATAAGTTGTCCTGAAGAAGTGTTTATCTTATAAGTTTAGTACTTCTGTTAAATTGGTGTTGGGATCCATTAAGTGACTTCCCTTCAGATTGGGTCACATTTTCCTGAATTTTTAATGTTAAATATCTGTATTGTACACTCTCAACATTGTAAACGTTGTGTGGATATCAGATTACATTATAGGCCCTAAAGCATATATACATTTTTAAAGGCAATTAACATGGTTAGATTGAAATTTGGGCATCCACTCAGATGGCAATATCGTTCTCCATGTTTTAGTTGTATATGCTCCCAGTTTGCCCCAAATAGAGGTGGTTCAAGGAAGAACATGGTCTTATGGAAAATGAATGTATACAATTAAATATTTCTGAAAAGTTTTTTTGTCAAGATTTCCTCCTGGGCTGGAACAAGATGGCGGACTGGTAGGTAGCAGGAGAGAGAACCTCTCTGAGAGAGACAGCTCAAATGCCAGAATAAAACACCCTGGAGAGACCCAAACAGATAGAGATGGACTCTCACAATGCAGAGAAAGACTAAACTGCAAAAAACCACTTGAATATGAGGTCCTGGGACTATCATCAGAGACACTAAGGTCAGCCAGCGAGCACGGCACCCTCCTCGAGCCACCTGAATTCCTGACCGACCTGAACAAGCGATCTGTGCTGAAGCAACTGGCTTGAGCCGCCGGAGCACGGAGCTGAACAGCCCTGCATCCAGCTCGCCCAGACCGGCCCTGCGCTCGACCCACCCGGAGGCACCGTGAATTCCCACCGCAACCGTGCTGAAGTCAGAGTTTAGGGAGTCCTGCAGATCTTGGGCATCAACACATGGTGAATGGTGGGAATGGGATCCTCCCACAGGAAAGGGGTAACCGACTGGGCGACATGTTGGATTTGGGCAGGATAGCCCTGACTCCATAAGGAGGTGGCTTCATCTGGCTGCTCCCCTCGCCGATCGGATTGGGGGGATCTGCTCAGATTAGGCCATGCCTCTGGCGGGGAGACAATGAGTCCCTACAGTACTTCCCTGAGATCAGTGCACGCTGACACAGTGAAGGCCTGCAGGAGTTGACTGGCCTGGAGGGGAGGAGCTAGCGCACACTGACCGTGGGTGAACTCTAATCACTGATAACCTATTGAAGAGGGCTAAAGCTCCTAGCCTGCACTCTCTAGAGGAGCCTTAGCCAACAACAAAAGGGTCTGGGCATTACACGGTACACTTGTATGGAAGGAACCAAAAACATGACGAAAGGGAGAAATAAGAAATAACTCCCAGGCGCCAACCCTGAGAACATTGATCCAGGAGAGGTAAATACAAAAGAGATTGAGGGCAGCAATAATGCAATATCAAACAGCATTAGTGGACATAAAGAGATATCTTCAGGACCTTGTAAGCGGGACCAAAACTGAAATATTAATTCAAATTAAACAAGAGATAAGTAGATTAATAAAAGAAGGGCTGGGCACCTTTCAAGAAGGCACAGACAGAAGAATGGAGGAAAAAAAATGGAGAGAAAAATTTAATGAAGAATTCAGGTAAAACCTAGAATTTATGAAACAGATTCAAAGAGATTATCAGGAAACTAAAGACTCCATAGAAAGCTGGCAAAACTACTTAAAAGAAACGAAAGACAGACTATCAAAAATTGAACACACGCTTGCAATGTGGGGTCATGAAAGGAAAGATTTCTTAAAAATAACAAGGGAGCAGGCAGTAAAGATACAAAGACTGGAAGATGACAAGAGGATCTATAACTTAAGAATAAAGTATGTGAATGAAGAAGCAGGAATCAAACCAGAGGAATTACAAAGACTATTCACGGGAATTATTAAAGAAAATTTTCCAAGCATAGAAAAAAAGAAATGATATGCAGAAGTATGAAGCATACAGAACTCCAGCCACCTACAACCCAAACAGAGCTACACCCAGACACATAATAATCAAGATCCCAGAAATTCAATATAAGAACAGAATATTAAAAGCCATCAGAGAAAAGGAACAGATCACCTATAAAGGAAAACCCATCAAAATCACGGCAGACTTCTGGACACAGAACATCAGGTCAAGAAGAGCTTGGAGTAAAGTAATTCAAGTGCTGAAGAAGAACAGTCTCAAGCCCAGATTGATGTATCCTGCAAAACTCTCTCTAGAAATTAATGGAGAAACAAGATGCTTCCATGACAAAGAGGAACTAGGAGAATTTATGACTACCAGTCCAACCCTACAAAAAATACTGAAGGACATTCTAGGGAGAGAGAACAAGAATATGAGCATTTCAGGAACAGTAGTAGAGAGGCCTCAGTGAACAAGACAGACAGTGGAGTGGAAGAGAAAAATAGACTATCAATGGCAGAAAAATAGAGTAGCAGAAATGGCTATAATCTCTAGTATAGAGGGCCTCAAAATAGTAACAGAGAGAAACACAGGCAGAGTAGATCAGGAGATAGGGTCCATTGAGATGCTCTTTATAGGGAGGCAGTGGGACCCAAAACAAGCAGTGCACCCCATGGGAGTGAAAGGGGAGGAATTGTCTACAAAATGAAGGCAGAGGATACTGTTAATGGGTAACAAGATTTAAAATTTACATTATTCTCACCACTCTGCTTGGATGGATTATGTGCTGTTCCAGTTTGTCTACTTACACTAGACTTGAGGACATGGTCAGCTATCCCAAAAATAAGAGGCCATATTATGGCAATCATCCCTAATTTTCCTATCAACTTAATCAGAAGCCCTTTATAATTTACACTGTCTTATTATGACCAATCTTATCTGAATCTGGTTTGTTAGACTGCTACTTTGTATTGACTGATTTTATTTAAATTTGTTATGACAGATAGCATCAAGTCTAAGTGTATAGGCAACTACACTGAAGATGACAAGATTCACTAAGATACCCACTCTGGTTTGATTATTACTTGCTTTTGAAGTCTTATAATATCTCCAATGCTTTGTCTTTATTAATGTTTTTATACACTGCTGAGATACCATGGTAACCATTGCAGATCACCTTGTATTGTGGTTTTATGTGACTTTTCTCCCTCATGCTTTTCTATGAATTGTTTTGTTTTATCTTGCTCTGTTTTGTTTTTCCCGCTAATATAGAAATGATAGATGTACGTGTAGAGACTCATGTATGTGTAGAGCTTATAAACAGTTTATGAGAACCAACTATATAACACATGTTGAAATGAACAACTACTTTGAAGAAAAAGAGACACTACCATACCCAGTGCTGACTCCATAATGTCATGATGTGAAGTCTTGCAAAACTATCACTTTTCGTTCAAAGTGATCTTAGCTTGCTTTGCCTTGTTTTAGTTCAATACATATTAAGGTATGGACAGCTGTTTTGAGAAGAATGAGACACTATGACAGCCATTCTTGGCTTCCCTAATGTCTGGTCTTGAAGACTTGAAATGCCCTCCTCATCCTGCTCAGGTCAATTCCATACAAGGTTGTTTCATGTGAATTCCCTGTATGTGACAATATGGACAACTATTTGGACCAAAACAAGCGTCAATATGATAGAGAGTGCATATCTCTGGTTGTCTAGTTTTGAAATTTATGTCTCTTACATTGCTTTCTTGTGATCCACTTTGTTCTGTTTTATTCTGTTTAATTTTACCCTTCTGATATAATTGCATGTATATATGAGTGGCTAAGATGGATGACCATATAGCTGTTATTGTCTGATTGTGGAGCAGAGCTGTTGACAGTCTCACTGTTTGAATGTCTACTTTACATGTTTTAACTTTGTAAATTGAACAACTATTTCCAAGAAGTCAGTATGTAATTTGTCAATCAATAATTTTTTTAGGTTTTTTTGTTATTGTTCTTTTCCTTTTTTCCTTGGAATTCTGTATTGTTGCTACCCTTTATTCTGTTTTGTTTTTCTTTCTCTTTAAATAAAATTTAAAAAAAAGATTTCCTCCTAATCTTCAGACACTTTTTGCCCCTGGACTTTGTCTTCTGCTTTCAGAAAAATGTGAAACTTTCTATCACAATTTGAGCTGCTTACAGAACCACCAAGTTGAAATTTTCACTTACTTTCAGTAAAGAGGAATAAAAAAGAAAGTAACACTATGATGGATGTTTATGCTTTTTCTACAAACTGGCTTTTTCAGTCTCCATAATCATCAGGTAATTTTTCTTTTTGTTCTTTGTCTAGATTTTATGGTTATTAATGGGAGAATCAATTTATTAGGCACTCCCAATTGATGACACTGGGTCATTTATTACTTCATAAAGGAGAGAATTCCAGGGAAACTGATATCTTTGTTTTTATTTGTGGCATATTAAAATTGGAATCCAGCAGAAAATTCCCTACATCGATGTTTACAAAGGAAGTAGCTCATGTGTCCATCTGGTAAGTCTGTGAATTTTCACTGATTCCTTAATTTAAATGAAATGTGAAGACTGACAGTATGCATTCTATGATCAGAAGTGCAGATGATGGGGGAGCTAAAGATGGTGGACCAGTAAGCAGCAGGATACAGAACCTCTCTAAGAGAGACAGCTCAGACACCAGAATAAAACGTCCTAGAGAGATCTGGATGGAGGCAGATGGATTCTGTCAACCCAGGAAGAAGCTGAAGGGAAACAAGCTGCTCAAATATGAAGTTCTGAGGCTATCATCAGAGAAGCTAAGATCAGCAAGCATGGCAGTCTCACCGAGCCACCTGAATTCATGCCCAAGACTGGCCTGAGTGCCCAAACCCACACACATGTGACTGCTTCAGCAGCCCCACACATGGAGCTGAGCCATCCCTCGCAAAACTCGCCCAGAGGCACCATGAACTTGCACCACAGTCACTCTGAAATCAGAGGTAGGGGATCCCAACAGAGAATGGAGCCAGGGAGGGACCAGCATTAAACCACAGCGAGTGCTGGGAATAAGACCCTCCCATGGAAAAGGGGTGACCAACTGGACAACATGTTGGAGTCAGGCAGGACAGACCCAAACTGGGATTGGCAGCAACTTCAGTTGGTTGCTCCACTCCCAGAGCAGATTGGTGGGATCTGCTTGGCCTGGGTCACACCCCTGACTATGACCCAATAAGTCATCCCAAACCAATTCCCTATGCGCAGCATGCACTGACACAGTGAAGTCCTGTGAAGGTTGACTGGCCTGGAGGGGAGGGCCCAGCATACACTGCCCCTGCCTGCACCTCAATGACTTACAGCAGACTGGAGAGGGCAGAAACCCCTAGCCAGCATGCTTTAGAGAAGCTGTAACCAATAGGGAAAGGGACTGGGAACTCCACTGTACACTTGTATGGAAGGAACCAAAAACATGACAAGAGAAAGAAATAAGAAAAAGCCCCTAGCCCCCAACCCTGAGAATATTGATCCAGGACAGGTAAATACAAAAGAGATTGAGGGCAGCAAACATGCAACATCAAAGACGGCATCAGCAGACATAAAGAGATATCTTTGGGACATTGTAGATGAGCTCAAAACTGAAATAGTAATTGAAGTAAAGCAAGATATAAGTAGATTAATAAAAGAAATGCTAAGCATCTCTCAAGAAGACACAGATGGAAGAATGGAGGAACATAAAAGAAAGAGACAAAGGTTTGATGAAAAATATAAAGAAAACCTAGAATACATGAAGCAGATTCAAAGAGATTACCAGGAAGCTAAAAACTCCATTGAAAGCTGACAAAACTGCTAGAAAGAAACTAAGGATAGATTATCAGAACTTGAAGACAGGTTTGCAATGTGTGATCATGAAAGGAACGATCTCTTAAAAATAACATGGAAACAGGCAGTAACAACACAAAGGCTAGAAGATGACAAAAGGATCTATTACCTAAGAATAAAACATGTGAATGAAGAAGCAGGAGTCAAAACAAAGGGATCACAAAGTCTATTCACAGAAATTATTAAGGAAAACTTCCAAAGCATAACAAAAGGTAATGATTTGCAGATGTATGAAGCATACAGAACTCCAGCCACCTACAACCAAAACAGAGCTACACCCAGACACATAATAAGCAAGATCCCAGAAATTCAATATAAGAACAGATTATTCTGACTCTGTGGGACCCGAATGTCCGGGACCTGCAGAGTGGCCCGGGCTGTTTGGATTAAAAGTCTGCACAGACCAGCATCTCGGCGCGACTGTTTGGGACTAGTAGGCCCGCGCTTTATCCGCAGGGAACTGCCCTGAAACCGGCATCTGGACCAGGCCTGTTTGGGCCCGTAGTCCCACCCTTCGCCCCCAGGAAATCTCACAGAGACCAGCATCGCGGCCTGACTCTGTGGGACCCAAACCTCCGGGACCTGCAGAGTGGCCCAGGCTGTTTGGATTGAAAGTCTGCACAGACCAGCATCTCGGCGTGACTGTTTGGGACTGGTAGGCCCGCCCTTCATCTGCAGGGAACTGCCCTGAGACCAGAATCTGGGCCAGGTCTGTCTGGGCCCATAGACCTGCCCTTCACTCTCAGGAAATCTCACAGAGACCAGCATCGCAGCCTGACTCTTTGGGACCGGGGAACCTCCCGGACCCACAGAGAGGTCTGGGCTGTTTGGATTGGGAATATTGTAGAGACTGGCATCTTGGCCATGTCTGTTTGGGACCAAGAACTTTGCAGAAACCAGCATTTTGGCCTGACACTTTGGAACCTGTAGGCCCACCCTTCACTCGCAGGGAACCTCCTGGAGACGTGCCTGGGACAAGGCACGGAGGCCTGGCCTGCCTGAGATTCCACAGGCTCCGGATTGACCACACCCAGCATTCACCTTACAACTTAGGGAGCCAGGAGCCCACAGAGGGGAGTTAGGACCCTCTGAGGAAGCCAAGAGCCTGTGGGGGAGCCACTGCCCCTCCAGGAACTGAGGTTGCAAGAGGTAATTCATCACACATGCAGAGAAAGCTTTGGAACACCGCTCAAAGCAAGGAAATATAGAAAAATGACAAAAGCAAAGACCAAAAGGCAGGCTCAAAGCCCTAGCCCTCTCCAAGAAAGCTTAGAAGCTGTGTACATAGAAGAAAAAAGAAGCCATACACCTGAAAGGTCTAAAATGATATCAAATGAAATAAATATGTAACTAGGGAAAGCTATGGAGAAATTCAAATCAGAAATACTTGCCCAGGTAAAGGAAGAATTGATAAAAATAGTGAAAGAAATAGTGAACGTATCTAGTGAAAACACAGCTAAAAAATTAGAGGAACAAAGCAAACAGATAGAATCCATAAATGAACACTATAAGAAACAAACAGAATGCATAAAGCAGATTCAAAGAGATATATAGGAAACCAAAAATGCTATTGAAAGCTGCCAAAACCGCCTCAATGAAAGTGAAGATAGAATTTCAGACCTCGAAGATAAGATTGCAGCCAGTGAGCAGGAAAGACAAGATCTTTTAAAAATAACAAAGAATCAGGAAATAACAATTCAACACCTGCAAGATGATGCAAAGAAAAATAACATAAGATTAATAGGGATAAATGAAAAAG